>VZDJ01000072.1:2715705-2747603 GCA_008694505.1 Cyanoderma ruficeps | reverse complement strand
AGACGTGGAGAGGGGTGGATGGGGGGCCACCAGCCAGCAGCCGCCGCAGGGTGAGCGCTGATGTTTGCAAATACGGTGGAGTCCAGGCTCCAAGGGCACGTGCTGCTGCAAAAGGGCCAGTTCCGTGGTGGATTTAGGAACTGATGGAGCTGTGGGGCATCGTTTCAGCAGGGAGATGGAGCTGGTGAGTGGAGCAGTCAGCTTGGGTGGGAGCAAAGCTCTTCCTAGCTCTGTGCCTGGACTGACTGCTCAGCCAGGCCTGTGGGGGATATTCAGCTGGACTGATGCACGTCTGATATGAAGACTGGTGTAAGGAATGGGATGTGCATTGCTCCTTTCCTGCCGGATCTTCCCAGGCTCCAGCTGTCAGCAGAGGTTGGGGCTAGGCTGTTATTCCTGGCCGTGCCTGCCTTCCTCTGCTCCACGGATTAGTCTCATCCTTAATTTGAGCTCGTTTGCACCACGCTTAAGTGTCCCGCAAAGCGGCTCTCTGGCAGGAAGGCTGCCGTGGCACAAATTATTCCGAGAAATGTGCTTCAGAGGGGTGGAACAGCAGAGATGAAATAATGCCACAGAGAGGAGAAGGAGGGGAGGCAGTCGCGGCTCGGCGCCAGCAATTGTAGCGAGAGGATAAAAGAAGGGAAAGCAGAGCTGGATGAACTCTTGTTGAAAGAAGAAACATTTAGAGAGGGAGAGGGAGCCCAAAAGATAAGGCAGTGGCTGTGGTCCAAAGGGAGGTGCTGGAATTGCTGGCTGTAAGGCAGCAAGGCAGATGGTGGGCGACCGGCACCGCCGCGGCTGCGGTTTGGAGCAGGAATTTGGGGGCGGGGGGGGCAAAGCTGTGTTGCTGGAGGGAGGAGAGGCTGCAGGGATGGTGGCTGGGGTCCAGCTGGGTGTATCTGAGAGAGCAGTGCCTCCAGACGCCATGCTCCATGCCCGTCCTCTCGCCCAGATGGTTTCCAGAAGCACGGACCCTTCACTGGCCACCTTAGCAAAGCGTCCGGGCTCATGGCCAGGCGGGCAGGGACCCTCTGCAGGGTCCAGCCTTTGGCAGGCGAGAGGAAGCAGCCAGGCTTTCCTGAGGGATTTGGTGGTGTCCCCTGAGCAGGAGAGGGGCCCCTGGGATTTCCTGGGAGTGTGTGCATTGAGTAGGAGGTGAGAACTGGGTGCTTGCTGAGCCGGGTTATTAGTCCTGGTGGAAGAAGCGGGATTGCCGAAATGTTCTTTTTAGCTCCACAACAACATTTATTTGTTTTATTCCCATCTCCCAAGGTGTGGGAGAAACTGGGCTCAGGATGAGCTCTGGGGGAGTGTAGCAGCTTGGAGTGGCTGAGGATGGCAGGAACAGGGAAGGATGTGGAATGGGAGGAATTGGGAGGGCCTGGTCCAGGCTACCGGCCCTAAGCAGCAGAATGTCCCGGGACGTTCTTTCCCAGCCAGTAGGGAAGCTGGTTGCTTGCTGAAGGGTTCTCAGGGCCCGATTTGTGAATGTGTGGTGCTGCCAGGGCAAGAAATTGCTTTTTATTGTCCTTTTGTCCCAACCTTGCTCAAGCCAGGATTAGGCTTGGTTCTCTGCGGTGCCTGCGGTGGACAGGGACTGGTTATAGAAGGCCTGGGTGAAGGACCAGCTGGAAAACCTGCTTTTCCTCCCTTGAGGTGGAATCAGGAAGGTTTTGCTCTGTTTACCAGGGATTTAAGGCTCTGCTCTGTACTAATGCTTGTGGCTGTAGCTGCTGCTGGAGACCCTGCAGGATGCATTGCATGTGCTCTCCGTGGAATTCTGGAACGGTTTGGGTTGGAAGGGACCTTAAAGTTCATCTCAGTCCAGCCCCCCTGCCATGGGGGGGCACCTTCTGTGAAACCAGGTTGCTCAAAGTGGCTTTGAACACTTCCAGAGATGGAGCATTCACAACTTCTCTGGACAACCTGTGTCTCACCACCTCGCCTCACCCCTCCCCAGCATGGCAGGCCAGACTTATCCTTTATCCCCTTCCCTTCTTCCCTGTGCAATTTGTGCAAGAGATCGTCTTTGTTTTTGCACCAACAATGAGAGCTTTTCAGCAAGTCTTAGTGCATAACGGGAGCAGAAGTCAAAGAACAATGAAGCCTGCTGTCGCTCACCTCCGTAGCATCCCTTTGTTTTCCCCTCTCAGGGGTGCTGTGACTCCTTTTGCTGGGAATCTGCTGTTTCCAGGCTGGAACAATTACCCGTGCAGGTCTATTAAGCACTGACACACATTGTGGCTCGTGAGTCACCTCAGCCAAGGCCCCCTTGGAAATGAGAGCTGGTTTTCCCTGCCTTTGCCAGGTCAAACATTGATTCCGTGGCCATGGGATGGCATCCCCCGGCGATGCAGCAATCCAGGCTGAGTGTCCTTCCTGCCCTGTGCCCCTGCTCTCCCATTCCCGTGGGAATTCTGCAGAGGGATCTCACTCCTCAGCTGCAGGCTAAGGCAGGTGTTTTTGGAGAGGCCATAAGTTGGAGGATGGAGCCAGGACTGGGAGGAGAGGTGGCGATCCCCGGGAGGCAGCGGGTGCCACTCAGGCCAGGGACAACCCTCTGGGGACCCCCAGGGTCTGATAATCCTGTGACAACCCTGAGAGAGCTCGGGCTGCTCTGCCTGGAGAAGGGAAGGCTCTGGGGAAACCTTAGAGCCCCCTCTAGGGCTAAAAGAGGCTACAAGTGAGCTGGAGAGGGACTTTTAGAAGAGCACATAGTGACAGGAGGAGCAGGAATGGCTTCACATTGACAGAGGGCGGGGTTAGATGGGATATTTGAAAAAAAATATTCTTCTTCCCACGGCAGGGCAGTTTGAACTAGATGGGATTTAAGGTCCCTTCCAAGCCAAATCATTCTGGGATCCTGGGACCACAGGTGTTCAGCCTTGACACAGGCAAACAAACTCTTCCCAGGGCAGTGCACAGGAGAACTGAATGCCTCACGCACGGCTCCCTATTTTTCCTTCTCTGTCTACATCGAACCCTCTTCACGTCTGTGGTTTCAAGCTGGCCTGCTGTCCCTCAGCAGCAGCAGTGCCCTGCTCTCAGCTCCTTCCTGCAGGCTGCCTCGCTCCAGGTGCTCTGCAGTCAGGGCTGGCTGCCTTCTGCCAGCAGTGCTTCCCAGAGGCTGCTCTATTTATTTTTAAAAGCATTTTCATTCTCTGTTGCACAGCAACTTCTAACACACCCTGGCTCGTGCGGGCAGCTCCTGCTCCTCTCCGTGCCTTGGCAATTCTTCAGCTGCTTTGGGGCTCGGGGAGACGGGGACTGATGTGTCACGTGGGTTCTCTTGTCCCCTTTGAAATGTGCCAGCTCAGGCTGAATTACCAGGCTTGGCAGCGCTGCTTCCCATATTCCCATTCCTTGGGTGTGGGAACAGCCGAGGTGTGATGTGCAGAGTCAGTGCTGCTGCTGTGCACTCAGGAAAAAAAGAAAGTAGATTTCTGCTATACTTGGGATGGTGGGGCTCTGTCCGTGGCCACCTGCATGTGCCAGCTCTTGGATCACCAAATATCCAGGGAATGGTGGGCTGGGCCGTGGGCATTCCACTCCCTCTGTGGCTGGGCAAGGGGACGGTGTGAGGCCCATGAGCTGTTTCCATTCCTGTGCTCTCCCTCGGCTGCGTGTCCGTGGCACGACAGGGAGCCCAGGAGAGCTGGGAATAGAGGGAGAAGGGCAGTGCAGTTCCACAGGGGTGACAGCCTGCACTCTGGTGCAGGAGCAGAGCTAATTCCTGGAGGGTGGCCTGGAAATTATCTTAAGGAGTCCGGGCTGTGCCCTTCTTTGGAAAGCAAACTCCTAAGGGCGCGCTCTGACTGCGCTCAGCGCTGCTGGGCTCTGGACACTGCCCCTGCCCGTCCCATCCTGGATTATTCCCACGGCCAGGCTGTTTGCAGAGCTGCTCCCACCGGAGCAATCCCTCTCCCCTGCTGGGCGGAAGAGTTCACATGCCTAACGCTGAGCTGTGCCAGGCATCATCTCTCTTTCCCCGTTCCTGCCCACGGCGAATGGCACACACCCCCTCAGGTCTGTCTGTCCGCCTCCGCTCTGCTCTCCCGGGGATTTGGGATGCTGCTGTGCAGCTGGAATCGGGGGTGGCAGGCTGTAGGTGTGGCGGGTGTGTGGTGAGGGGTGTCCTGCCTTGAGCTGCAGAGACCTGCCTGCCCTGCAGGGAGGGGGGTGGAGATGGGACTGTCTCAAAGGCGGTGCCGGCAGAAGTTTGGGTGGTTTGGATGGGTGTTCCCAGTCACCGTGCCCGGGTCTGCCCCTGTGCCAAGCCAGACAGCCCTGTCTGTCACTGCCACCCCACAGGGATGTGCCTGCCCCTGCTCTGAGAGCATCCGTGGGGCTGGGGTTGGCTGCCTGCTGGTCCTGGGGACAGGGTCCTGCCCCCCTGCACTCTCCATCTCTCCCAGCTCTGTGTGCTGGGAATCTGCTGAGCTCTTTGAGGTATATTTATATAAATAGTTAGTGGTATTGTTTAACAGTTGCTCTTAAAGGAGAGATGAGATAATTTCATGTTTTGCTATTCCTAAAGCTGCCCCCCCTGGCAGTGGTGCTCCGTAGGAGGGCTCCTGTGCTCGGGGCTGTGAGTCCTTGCACTCCTTGGGGGTTTGCTGGCCTTGGAGGTGCCTCCCGCCTGGAATGGAGCAGTCTGGCTCCATCTGGGTTCAGCTCAGCTTTTCCTGCACAGCAGAAGAGGTGCTGACCCCTGAGGAGTGGGCTCTGCTGCTGGAGCATCCCTCCAGCTGTGACAACCCTGTTGTGGCAGTACAAAGGCTGTTTCCCAGACAAAGGGTTGTCTGATGCCTGCTGCTGCAGCTTCTCCCGGCCTGAAGCCGCCCCTGGGTGTTCCAGGCTCTGCTCTTTCCTCCATCTGATCTTTGCAGGTGTTCCAGGGGTCTTTGTTGTGTTGTTTTGGTACCACAATGACCAAAAAAAGCGTGTAATGTACGAGTGGGCGATCAGAAAATGATGTTTTTTGAGCCAAGCGGCTTTCTTTGATTCCACCATGTCCCTCTGCCCTCAACACGCTGGCACAGGTGACTCTGCCTTTCCTGACTCTCCCATCTTGGTACGTTCAGCCTGACCTTTTCATCCACACCTTTTGCTCCGTGTAGGACTAAATCTGTGCAAGGAGCCTTTGCCTGTAAATGTCTTCTTTCTTTCCTTCCTTCCCACCTTGTTTAAGTCCCTCTGTGCAAAGCTCCCAGGCCTGGAATGCAGCCCTAGCCCTCACTCTGTCCCAGGGATCCCGGGAGCAGCTCTTCCCAGCAGAGCCACTGCAAATCTGCCACTGCCGAGGCCTTTGGGAGGGGGGGTTTAATCCCACAAACTTTCTCCCAGTATCAAATGACTCCACTAAAAATAACCCACTCACCAGCTGGCTCCCACAGCACGGTGATGCTGCACAGCCCCAGATGGGCTGGAGCCCCCAGGGCTGACCCAGGCAGGCCTTACCCACCCCAGCATCCCTGCCACTGCCAGGGGAAGTGCACGTGGCAGGAGAGGAAAAGGCCACGAGGATGAATCAGCTTCTCTCGCAGCCCATCTGTCTCTGTTTGGAAGGGCCCCACGCTGAAATCCTCCCGAGCGCTCCCAGGTTCGCTGCGCTGCTTCTCCACGCTGCAGGAGCTCCCCTTCCCCCTTGGAGCAGGGCAAGGTGATTAGCAGCTCAGGGCGAGCAGGGCTCAGTGGGGACAGGCTCTTGATTGACCTGGAAACCAAGTGGCCCCCTGAGGTGGGGAGAGGCAGGCGGCAGGGGCTGGATTAGGAGCGTCCCCGTGCCTGGGGAAGGGTGGAACCAGGCCAGGGTAGCCCAGCATGTGAATTCCCGAGGAGGAGACAGCTCCTGTGGGCTGGCGAAGTGGAGAATCCTTGCCTGACTTGGGGTGTCCTCAGGGTGCTTGGGAGCAGCGTCCCAGGTGCTCTCATATAGATCTACATTATGTGTATATATAGATAGCGTCATACTCATTTTTCACATGTATATACATTTAACAGCTTCTTGCTCTGACGCCGCTGTCAAAATCATCCTCCAAATCCCCAGGGAAGGCTGCTGGGGTGCTGAACCATGTTTGGAGGGCCCCTTTCCCTTTCCCTTTCCCTTTCCCTTTCCCTTTCCCTTTCCCCTTCCCTTTTCCTATTTTATTTATTTTTAATCAGTCTCCTAGGTCTTTATTTGTACTTTTAGACTCAAAATCTCTTTAGACATCCAGTTGTGTGCTCATGTACAACATTTAGCTCAATGTTCCTAGCATGCGTATTTCTTCATTTTTATTTAAAAGTTTTCTCCCAGTCTTTGGTCACTATTGTCATAGAATATTAGAAGGCAATTCACAAACTAATAGTGCATTTAAGTTTGGGGAGGGGAGAAACATATGTATATATGATTTCATCTAGACAAAAAAATTAAGTTAAAAAATAGACATTTATTTTAGCTTAACTCGTTTTTATTTGCAAATAAGACCTGTCACAGTAGTACTGCATAAGATAATACAATTTTTCTTGGTGGTGGTTTGTTCTTTTTTTTTGAAATGGCTATGTCATCTTTTGATCCTTTTTAGAACAGTTGCATTTTCCATGGACTAAAAAAGGTTGAGANGGAAGGAAGGAAGGAAGGAAGGAAGGAAGGAAGGAAGGAAGGATCCTCTCTGAGATCCCCACCAGATGATGTGACCTGCAGCTGTGCCGGCACAGCTGGGTGCCCTGTGTCCTCACCTGTGCCCTGGGCTGAGCAGAGAGCACCACGCTGCTCCCAGCCAATGTGCAGGTGAAAGCACAAGTGCCAATGTTTTTGTAGCTGAATATCCCCTCCCTAATTCAGTTTGGCTGCTCTCAGTGCCCCGTGGCTGTGGTTTTATCCAGATTATCTCTCCACAGCAGGAGCAAACAGTGAATTTCCTGACTTTTATTGCTTTCAGAATGAAGTTTGGGAGGTGAGAGCTTCTGGAGCCTTCATTTTAATGTGTTGGAAGCCTGCTTTGTGTCACAGTGCAGGGGTTCCTGTATCAAATACATCCCTGTTCCTGTGGCAGGGATGGCAGGGGCTGTCCCATGTCCCTCTGTATCCAGTGACACCCCAGAAATACAGACAGTGACCACCATCCGGGATCACCTGTGGGAAACCAAGTGTGGGATCATGTCAATACAGGCGGATATGCTGTTTTCCTTTGCTGTTTTTAACCCCTAATTGTCATGAGTGGAGCCGGTCATCTTCTGCCCGGCTGTTAACAGGGAGCTGTGTGGCAACCTGGGTTTACTCCCAGGAAAGGGCGGATGTGCAGCTGGAAGGGCTCAGAGGCACTGAAACATGAAGGGAGCCTACAAGAAAAATGGAGAGGAGCTCTTCGTGAGGGCCTGGAGTGACAGGGCAAAGGGGAGTGGCTTCACACTGACAGAGTAGGTTTAGGTTAGTTATTAGGAAAAAATTCAGCCCTGTGAGGGTGGGGAGGCCCTGGGACAGGCTGCCCAGAGAAGCTGTGGCTGCCCCTGGATCCCTGGAAGTGTCCAAGGCCAGGTTGGAAGGGACTTGGAACAGCCTGGACAGTGGAAGGTGTCCCTGCCTTTGTCAGGGGAGTTGCAATGAGATTAATTTAAAGGTTTTTTCCCACCCAAGCTGTTTTGTGACACACACACACACAGGTTCTGTGTCATTAAGAAAACCCAGGCTCGAGGCAGGGCTGCTGCCTGGCTCCATGGTCCTGGCTCTGGCCATGCCTCCTCCCAGCACAGCCCGAGCTGTGGCTTCCCACCAACAGGGGCAGGGCTGGCACTCAAACAGCAGAAGCCAAACTGCCTGAGCCAATATGGTGTTTTCCCCATTAATTCAGATTCTGGGTAAAAATGAAGTGTTTGTTTTCAGTGTGTGAGGAGGAGTCCAAAGGCCAGAGGAGGGGCAGGCGCCCCGGTGGCAGATGCTCTGTACCTGGCATGTGGCATCCCTCGAGCACCCTCGTTAGCGTGAAACCTCGTCAGCTTTCCTTAACAAAATGTTCTGGCGTCCTCCCTTCCCTCCTTGTCACTTCTCCAGAGGGAACGTGGCTTGTTCTGCTGGCAGCGTGAGCCCTGTTTGCTTGGGCGGAGGCAGAGCTAATTATTTCTATTTATTTGCTCAAAACTTTCTCAGTGTTTTGTTTGAGGGCTCTGCCTGAGCTTTTCCACTTGCCCCCAAGCCTGGGAGGCATCAGCAGAGCCAGTGTCTGTGTGGATGCTGGACCTGCCCTTGGGATTTATCCTCGTTTGCTCCTGGCTAATTGTCCTCAGGCATGGCTGAACCCTGCGGGTGTTCACGCTTGGTGTGCATGAAATCCTCCTGTCCTGGCAAAGGAAATGTTTAAGAAAGGAATGGGGATAATGGCTGCTTTTTATTAAAAAAAAATAAATTTAAACAAACAGAAGCTAGACAAAATCTAACCAAACAAAAAACCCAAACCAAAAAGCTCACAAACCACAGGAAAAAGAAAACCAAAACAAAAAAAAAAAAAGCCCCCAAACCCCAAGGAAACCTGGAGTTAAACTTTAAGACGGAGTGTTGAACACGAGCAGAGCAATATGAGAAAGAAAAGCAGAAGTTGGTCAAAATTAGATATGATGAAGGTGTCCAGAACTGACTTGCAGAAGTAATTAATGCTCCTAAAAAAAGTCGCATGGGTAAGCAAAGTAGTGGAGTGAAGGATCCGTTTATAGCTCTCAGTGGGAGCAGCCAAACTCGTCTTATCAATGTGCTAATTAATTTACTGAGGCTCTTGCTGGCAGTTGCCTTTTTCTTTCCGGAGAGCTTGCCAAGGGCTGAGTATCCCTTGGGCTGGACTGGTTTAAATTGGAGGGTGGCTTCAGGTGCCTTCTGTTTACAGGGCAGCACCACGGACCTGAAGGAAATGGGATGTTCCTCCATCCCTTCCCCTCCTGAGGAATGTCAGGCTTATTTTGACTGGGATGGAGGCCATGCTCCATGCTGTCCCCTCAGTTACTGTAATTTTTTTCACCCCTACATTTAATTTTTTTTGCTTCTGCTGTGGTGTTCCCATCCTTTATCCCAACCTTCCTTCTCTCCTCCCTGTTTGCCCCGGAGGAGTCTCCAAACGATGCCCTGGGAAAGGGTTAAGATGATGATGTGCTCAGATTGCTGCACGGCTGGGGGATTTAAATCCTCCTTTTCCTTGCTGGGTTGGCTTCTCCTGCATCAAGGATGGAGTTAGGAAGGGAGTAATGGCCTTGGCTGCCTTCTGCTTTCTCTCTTCCTCTTTTTTACCCTCATTGTGGGCAAACAGGGAATTTCTGGGGCTGCCAAAGCAAAGCCTTTCCTTCATCAATACCGTGCTGAACAGAGCTCTTCCAACGTGAAAATAAAGCATTTCACCATGGCAAAGCTCTGGGTACAGTGTCTTGGTTTAGAAAGACAGGTATCTGCCAGGGAAACTGGGGTTCCTCTTAGAATAGAGGATGTAAACCCCTCACCCCCCGCCAAGTTCTAATTTTGCAATTAATGGCTCTCAGGCAACGATTTGGGAGTAGGAATAACAGCTTTTTACTAAGAATATAAGAATACAAATGTGGTAGAAAAGAAAAAGGAAAAAAAAAAAAAAGAAAACAAAACCACCCCACCAAACCAGCAAACCAACAAACAACAATTTTGAAAAGTCCTGACAGGGTCAAAGCTACAACCTTGTTAGTCAGGGTGTGGAAAGCAGTCCAAAAGTGAGTCCTCCTGGAATGGCAGGTACAGCTCCGCTGAGGCAGAAAATGATCCAGTAGCAGAAAAGAAAGGGGTCCTGAGGTGGTGAGAAGGGTCCAGCCTTCCTCCCGTAATCGGATGAAGCAAGACCCTGTGCTGGTTTAAAGTCCCAGCTTTATCCAGGTGAGAATGGCTGGCTCCTCCCACGGGGTGGAGCATCACACAATAGGTACGCTAGGGGCTTGGGAAGACTGTTAATGGCCCATTATGGAGAAAGATAAGAACAATGCTCTACCTGATACTGACCGTTGGCCCATTATCAAAAGGCACCCGCCCCCAACTGTTTTTCAGCAGATGAAATTGAATAGACTATAACCCAGGACATACAGTCTTGGACATGACCATCTCCTGGCTGTAGGGTATCCCCTCCTTTGCTTGGCCACAGAGCTCTGCTCTGTGTGGTGTTCCTGGCGCTGTTCCCATGCCTTTGGCTCCCATGGGCAGCTCCCGACTCAAAGCCAGGTTGGCATTTCCCCATCCAGCCTCCTGAAGTGCCGCCTGTCTCTGGGGCTGCCTGGCTGTCCCGTGAGTGTGGGGCTGGAGGGGGATCTGCCACGGGTGGCCCACAGAGAAAAACCAGCTGAATAGAAGGAACCCGGGGTGGTTTGATCCAGGTGTCCCAAATCTCTTTTCCCATCTCGTCAAGTTGTGCTGCTCCAGGGAGGGCTGGCTATGGGGTCAGGCTGGGGAACACCACAGCAGAAGCAAAAATAAATTAAATATAGGGGGAAAAAAATTACAGTAACTGAGGGGACAGCATGGAGCATGGCCTCCATCCCAGTCAAAATAAGCCTGACATTCCTCAGGAGGGGAAGGGATGGAGGGCCCTGGGGAACATCCCGTTTCCTTCAGGCCCGTGGTGCTGCCCTGTAAACAGAAGGCCCCCACTACAGAGCTGCAGGCTCAAGAGGTTCAGGGATGCCCAAATTGGGAAGGCTGAGGGAGGCAGGAGGTGCTGTGTGTCCAGCGATGGGGATCCAGTGATGTGTGTCCTGGCGTGAGAGGGCCCAGCCCAACAAACGGAGGAGAAACGGGACTCTTGGGTGACGTGGGAGGAAGGGAGGGAGCTGTGGGGCAAACAGAGCAATCCCCCTGACCCTCCCTCTGCCTTGTCCCCTTGCAGAGTGATGAGCCACACCAACAGCAGCGATGCTGGGATTTGGGACGTGCTCCATGGGCGCGCCGGCGAGGGGGGCTGAGCTGGACGCTGCCTCGTCCCGCTGCATCCTGGCCCTGCCCGAGGAGGAGACGTGGCGCCAGCACCGCCTGGGCCTCATGCAGAACACCCAGTCCTGCAACCTGCTGGAGCCCCAGAGCCTGGCCCAGGCCCTGGTGTCCCGCGCCGCCTCCTTCGACGCCCTGTACAATTCCCGGTGCCGGGATGGGGACGCGGACGCCGGCAGCGCCCTGGACCTGGGCCCGCTGGTGCCCGTCAGCCCCGACGTGATCAAGCGCCGGCGGGGAGGGCTCATCGAGCAGAGGGACATCATCAAGGCACACCAGGCACACAAGATGCAGAGCACGCCCCAGGCGCGGAGGAAGGAGTGGGAGTAAGTACCTGCCTTGGGTTGCAATATGTAACCAAAAATGCGTGTTCTGTTTCCGTCTTTCGAAACCTTTTGGGGAGGTGTGTCATTTATCTCTTGTGTAACCCATTCCTCGTAACTCCAGGGGGCAGCTGTCTTCTGTTAATAGTCCAGCTGTTAAACCAGGTGGGGCCGTGTTCTTTATCTCTTCCATGGCCCACCCTCCCTCCAGGGGGGATCTGCTGTTCATGGGCCATCCAGGCTCACTGCAGGGCTGATACAATTACATCATCCCATGGGGAGATGCTCCACCCAGGGGGAGGAGCCCAGCATTCCTACCTGGATCAAACCTGGGATTCAGAACACCAGCACAGCCTGTTTGCACTGGATTCCAGAGGATCACTGGACCCATCTTGCCACCTCTGGACCCTTTCTACAGGATCATCTCCACTCCAACAGAACCACGTCTGTCACTCCAGGAGGATTTATTTGGACTGCTCCCAACACCCAACAGGGTGTCAGGCCATATTCTGACTCTGTCAAGGTTTTCTAGGATTTTTTTTTGTTTGCTTGCTTGTTTTTGGTGGTTTGTTTTTTTTTTTTTTTACTACTACCTTTGTATTTTTAATATTCCTAGTAAAGAACTGTTATTCCTATTCCCATATTTTTGCCCGAAAACCCCCTTAATTGCAAAATTATAATAATTTGGAGGGAGAGGGTTTACATTCTCCATTCCAAGGGGAGCTCCAGCTTTCCCTGGCAGACACCCGTCTTTCCAAACCAAGAGAATCCCAGAGAGCCCCAGCCCAGCTGGGGGGAGCAGGAGCCTTCCCTGTCCTGTGTGGTGTGACAGTTCTGGCTTCTTTATCTCTGNCACACAATACTATTCAAACTACACGCCCACAACTCCAGTGCCATCACTCAATTTCAGAAGCCTGTTCCACGGCCTCAAGTCAAATGCAGTGCCTGCCTGAGGGTCAGTGCCCCTCAGCACAGAAAGCCTGAAATTTTCAGCCTCCAGGGTTCCAGCAGTGTGGGGCTGGTGGGAGGGACTGGGGGTGTCCTTTGGCTCCCTGTGGAGCACCCAGCTGTGCTCCATCTCCTGGCACTGCTGAGCCAGGCTGTGTGGCTCTGGGCTGGAGGGTGGCATCCCATGGGAATGGTGTGTCCCCAGATTGTGGGGTGGCAGGGGAAAGTGGCCTGGAGAGGAAAGTTGGAAGCTCTCTGTTTTGGAAGTCCTCAAGGCAGTTTCCCTTGGCTGTATCTGGGTATTTAGATACACCTGGGGCTGTTGCCTTCCTGCTCTTGCTGTGGCTTGACCCAGATGTGAGAGGATTATCTGTAGACAGGGTGGCTGGGGACATTTTTGGTGCGACTTGGCTGTGCTGAGCTAATGGTTGGACTTGATCTTCGAGGTCTTTTCCAATCTCAGTGGTTCCAGGATTTGTATTTAATTCTGAAAGTCTTCCCGAATCAGAGCAAGCTGGGACATTGACAAACTTGAGAAAACAGAAGTGTTTGAACCCACCAGTTTAAAACAGAGCTAGAACCCACCAGTTTTACTTATTGTTTTCCTTTAATTAACTTATCCTCATGGTTTGCCTTGGTGCTGTGAGAAAAGCCCAGCTCCAAGTCCTGGATTAGTCTCTCTGACCCCACACTCCCTATGTGACAAGGCTGCAGCCATGTGCCTCAGTCCCACATTTAAATGATGAGCTTCCCCGCCCTGTGTGGGCTCAGCGATCAGCAAGACTGCCTGGGATAAACTGTTGCAGCACATCCTACTCCACTATCCCCGGCCTGGAGCAGTTCCCTGCCTGCAGAACTTGATTTGGGGAATGATGTTCAATAAAACCCCCGAAGGAGACGGGAGCCCCCGTATTAATTAGATGTGGCACGTTGCTTTGGCAAGATCTAGGCCGTGTGAAGCTGGTAGGGTTTCTTTGGGGTGGTTTCCATGATAAAACCGCCTGTGATAACGCTGTTGCTGCTTTTTTTTGGAGAGCAGCCCGTCGCTGAGGCTCTCCCCTCAGCTCTGTGCTCCTCCCCTTGTGCCCAGGGAACCTCCTGGCCGGCGACTCAGGCAGCTTTGCAGGGGAAATAAATTGCCATATGGGCTCGGCAGGCGCTCGGTGCCTCGTTATCTTTTGCAGCCCACTGGGGATGCCAGATGAATAAATCATGGGGGGAATGCAGGAAGCAGAGGGGTGGCCTCGTTAATTGTCTTAATTAACGGCCTGCAGCTCCACAGCTCTGCTTGGTGGCAGGGACGTGGAGCTGGAGCCCTTCCTGCTCCTGGTGGTGGTGGGTTGTGCCCCTTTGGCTGCCCTCAGTTGCTCCATCCAGCAGCTGCTCAGACACAGACACCGTATTTCTTGTCTTTAACACAGTGGGGAGGCTCAGGCAGCAGTGCTGGGTGCTGCCATCCCAGTGTGGTTTAATAGGATGTTTCCCCAGGCTGGAAGGGTCCTGTCTTTGCGTTTCCCAGCTCCTGGGTGCTGTGGTTTGTCATTTCATCCTGCTTTGTGAATGCTTTCTGTGATGCTGGGGAGGACAGTGGGCTCTGGCCCTTGGGCTTTGCTGACCCACTGAGGACCAGAGCCCACTCCCTGCCTCTGCCAGGCCCCTTCCTGGGAAGTGGGTGAGCACCAAGGTGTTGGAATTCTGGAAACTTAGATTTTAAGGTTTTGGTATGTAGTAATGCGTGTGAAGCAATATGGAGGATCTGAGGTGTTGTCTAAATCCTTCTTCTTCACCTTCTTCTCCCTTCTCCTTCGTGGGTTTGGATGGTTTTCTGTACTGGGTGAAAAAGGTCTGCATTGCAGGCCTTGGGTGGTCACTATTGGGTCAGAAATATAAATAACAAAGGTGTCACCTCGTTATTGGTGATTTGCCCTTAAATAGCCTTGGACAGAGTTAGAGGGGACTCCCTTTTACCTCATTTCTCTAACTTGCTTCACACATATTACTATATACCAAAATCTTAAATCTAAGTTTCCAGAATTCCAACACCAAGGGGAATGATCTGCTCCTTTCCCAGACTTCCGTGCCCTGGTACCCCACCAGCCTGCAGAAACCACATGCCAGAGGATCCTGCTTTAACAGCAGACTCAAACATCAGGAGGAGAGGGACTTTTGATAAGGGCATGCAGTGGCAGGATGAGGGAGAATGGCTTTAAACTGAAAGTGAGTGGGTTTAAGGTTAAGAATTCTTCACTGGGAAGGTGGGAAGGACCTGGCAGGGGTTGCCCAGAGGAGCTGTGGCTGCCTCATCCCTGGAAGTGTTCAAGGCCAGCTTGGATGGGGCTTGGAACGACCTGGTATAGTGGAAAGTGTCCTTGCTTGTAGCGGGGAGGCTGAAATAAGATGATCTTTAAGGTCCCTTCCAATCCAAACTATTCTATCCTTGTGGGACAAACCATCAATGTTGTCCCCAAAAGCTTTGCTGGAGCCCAGGCAGGTGTGCGGGACCAGTAACCACAGTACCACAGATGTTTTCTGGGAATGGATGGATACCCTGAGGTGGAGAAGAAAGCAAATTAATTTCCTTGTGTGTAATTTTATTAGTAATAATGCAATTTCCCTGTGATTTCATTTTCAGAAGGGCCCATCTCACATGCCCTGGATCACCCTGGGGGCTCTCACCGGGGCAGTCTGGCTCTGGTTAGCAGTGAGGGGGGGTTCTCCCGTAGCTCCAGCGTGGTGGTGGGCATTAAATGGGACGTGGGAAAAGTGGAAAATGTCTGAGTAGCTGCAGGCTGTGGCTGGGTGGCCTGCAGGGCGGTGGGCACAGCAAAAGGTGCTGCGTGTGCCTCTGCTCTGCTGCACCAGCCCTCTGCTCCCCTGGAGCAGCCCTGTCTTTGCAGATGTGGCATTCCTGGTGTGTAGCCAGATGTTGTTCAGCTGCTCCCGATCTGGGTTGCCCAGAGGGTAGTGAAGAAAGGATGGTTTTTTTTGTGCTGACCAGTGCTGGCAGGTCTGACCCTCACTAAACCTCCACCTCTGCTGCCTTTTGTCAGCGAAACAATTCCACAAGTAGAATAAGTACAGGGAGGGTAAAATGCTCTTTCCCCTGGTTTTGTTGGGTTTTTATTTACCAAGAGGAAACCGAGGCAGGGAACAGAAAACACAAAGTGCCTGTGAGGCAGGGGCTCTGGGGGAGGATTAACTTTGGGGTGAAAAATGAACGTTCCAGCCCACCTTGTTCTTGTCCGAGGGACTCGAGCCCAGAGCAGACACCAAACCCTGCTTCTCCAGAGTCCCAGCCTGCTGCCCTGCCCTCCATCCCTGTGCTCAGGCCTTGGGGGCAGGGATGCAGCTTTCTGGAAACATCTGCAGTGCTCCAAGGGTGAATCAGTGCTGTTTTGCTCTGGATGCCTGGCAGCATCCTTTGGATAATGTCGAGCTTAGAGGCAGCTCAGAAGAAAAGCTCCTCGTCGAAATAAGCAAACAGGGAACCTCCTCCTGTGGCTTCTCCAGGAGGAGCAGCTGCTTCCTTAGCTGATGGTAAGGACAGGCAGAGCCACCCAGGGAGCACATCCCAGAAAAGCTTCAGGCTGGATTTGAAGCACACGGGACCCAACCCTGCTTTGCGTGGCCTAAACCCACACGTGCAGAGGGATTTGTTAAGCTTAGCTTGTGCAGTTTTGGGAAATGCAAGCTGTGGCCTCGTTTGGGGATGGTATTTACAGCCAGGATGCATGGAAAAGTCTGGTTCCAGGCAGAGGTTGGGCAGGGAACGGAGGAGAGTGGGGGAAAGCAGCAGACTCGTGGCACAGTGTGAAGGTGGGAGGCTGTAATTCAGCCCTTGGGTGCCTGAGTGATGGGTGGAGGGTCTGAGCGTCCCGTGGGAACTGAAGCACTCTGCCCACAGCACAGTGACCCCAAAGGATGATGGAAGTGAAAGGGACATCCTGTCTTGGAGCGTCTTAATCCGCGTCTCTGGTGCCGTGAATTTGTGAGGTCTCCTGTTCTTGGGAGCCTGGGGAGCTGCCAGGGAAGGGAGACCTGGCCAGTTCCTGGTGCAGGGAGCTCTGTGGCGCTGTCTGGCTCCGTCCCTGCAGTGCAGCCCGTGGGGAGCCCCTGGGGCTGGAGCGTTCCTGCAGCTCTGCCTTGGATGGGGAGCAGGGAGAGAACAGAACAGGCTGCAGACACACAGGGTGCTGCTCACAGATCTCGGTGGCTTTTTACGACTTGGCAGCCTCTGACTGGTTATGTGCACGCTCTGCATCCCAGATTACAAATGAAGCAGATTTTTTTTCCCCCTTACATCCTTTTTTTTTTAAAATTTTTTTTTTACTGGTGCTGAATGAGACAAAGGGCCCTGTTGGTGTGTGCCGGGCTGCCAGCTCCATTGCTGCCTCCCAGCATATTCCGCAGCACCATCTGGGTCTGTCCTTCTCCTTTTCAGATGTCTGTTGCCATGACCCCAGGGCTTTGGGAGGGCTGGGAAATAGGGTGGGAGCTCTGGGGGCTCTGCAGGTCAGAGCCCTGAGATCTCGGGGGCGGGTGATGCTGGCAATGATCTACCTGGGAGGATCCTTCCTGCAGATCCAGCCGTGCTCCCAAGCCTTCTCCAACCCCCTGCAAACCAATTAACCTCTCTGAGCCTAACAAGTGTCTCTTTGTGAACGTGGCCCTGCCCGCTTGTGTTTTACCCTGCGTGAGGAGCAAAGCAGGCGGTGAAAAGGGCTGTGGATGTGCTAAACTTGGCAATGGGTGCACTGAAATAGGGCTTTTTGCTGAGGTACCTTGCCTTGAGCAGCAGAGAACCATCTCTCCCAAAGGCATCTGCCCCGGATCTCCCTGTGCTCTCCCTGCTGCCCTTTAGAGCAGATCAAGGTTTGCATCCTGAGGAGGAGTTTGTTTTCTGACCTGGCGTCAACTTCCACTGAATATCCTGGCAACAGCATGGGAATAGCAGCATCCTTCACCGAGTTTCCTCAATGCCTGGGTTTCTGGCACACCCTGCAGGAATTCCCTGAGTTAATTCCAGCGGCTGCAGAGCCTCCCAAGGGCTGCCGGAGGGGACAGTCTGAGCCTTCTGGGCCAGCGCAGGCTCAGAGGGGGTTCCAGGGAGCCCCTTGGAGCTGGGCATGGAGGGACAAGGCAGTTCCCAGGAGATGCCTCAGCTCGGGAGCTGCTGCCTTGTGTTTTTCTCCTGCTTCCCTCACTGGAATCTCAGCTGCAGGTGTTTGGGAAGCTTTGTCAGCACACTTTGGAGCGGTGCTCAAGCCATGGTCTGGGCTTTCCAGGAGCTAGCCTTTGGAAGGAGCTCCCCCCTTAGCCCGGGGCTGGCCATGGCTCAGAAACACGGAATTGTGAGGCAGTGAAGTGGCAGAGAACCTCAAGCAGGGGCACCTAGAGCAGTTTCTCCCAGTAGCATGGCCAGGTGGATTTTGAGCACCCCCAAATATTGAGAGTCCACAACCTCCCTGGGTCGCTTGTCACAAATATTTAGTTCCCCTCACAGTGAAAAAGTTTATTCCTCTGTAGAGCGAGAATTGGTTTTATTAGACAAAGAATTTGTTTCATTAAGGATTTATTTTGTTAAGCAGTTTGTGCCTGTTGCCTCTCGTCCAGTCTCTGGGTGCCACTGTCCATGAGGGCCAGCAGTGACAGGACGAAGGGGAGTGGCTTCACACCAACAGAGTAGGTTCAGGTTCGATGTTAGGAACAAATTCTGTGCTGTGAAGGTGCTGAGGCCCTGGCACAGGGCACCCAGAGAGGGCTCTTCCCCCACTGTCGGGAGTTCTGGGCATTGATCAGATCCTCTCTGAGCCTCTCCCAGCCCCTGTCCTTTGGTTGCCTTGGCTGTTGCTCCGATAGCCCAAGTCTCCTGTCCTGTCCTGTCCTGTCCTGTCCTGTCCTGTCCACAGCACTCTGGATGTGTCACCAGGGCTGAGTGGAGGGGACAGGCCACCTCCCTGACCCACTGCCTTTGCCCAACGCCCACCCCAGGGGGCTGCTGGCCCACTTTTTCCCAGAGCACAGTGCTGGTGGCCAGCAGGTCCCCTGGGGCTCTCTGGGTCTGCCCAGCCCCTTCCCATGGGTTTGTTCTTCCCCAGGTGCAGGGCTCGGGGCTTCCCGCGGAGCTGAGCTCCGTGCTGCTCCTCTGCTGCTCCTCCAGGCTGCTGAAGTCCCTCTGGATGGCAGCACAGCCCTCTGCTTCAGCAGTCCCTGCTTGTTAGCATCTCCCTGCACTGGAGGAGGTGATTCGGTGCGGGCACCGAAATTTCTGCTATTTCCCGCTCATTTGCATCCTCATCCTTTCCCTCCCCTGGAATAATTCAGCCTCTTCCCCTCTCCCAGGCAGTCCCCAGCTGTCCCTGCGTGGTTCTGATGGAGGGCTGGCTGCTGGCTGGGGAGTGTTTGTGACAGAGATGTTTTCCAGCCTCTCCAGTTTGTAGGGTTGATGTTATTTACTACTTCCCATTTCTTAGGTGTAGTACCTGCCTTGCCCCTCCCACCCTCACACACTGTTTGTATTTCAGGAGTGACAGCATAATGGGTTAATTCAGGGCCCTCAGGAGGTATCTGGTTTGATCAGACAATCACTTATTTTTCATTGAACTCAACATTTTGCGTTTTAAAATATCGGGGATGTCTCACTGCGCACTCCCAAAATGGCATTTGCCCGACTGAGGGACGGGCTGCTCAGAGAAGTTGTCCCATCCCTGAAAGTGTCCAAAGCCAAGCTGGATGGGGCTTGGAGCAGCGTGGTCTGGTGGAAGGTGTCCCTGCCGTGGCAGGGGGGTGGAACGAGATGCTCTTTAAGGTTTTTTGCAGCACAAACCATTCCATGACTCTTTAAAACGTCAGGGAGCTCCCTGAAGCCGCACTAAAGCAGCTTTCAAATGTTCCGGTGCGTATTCCAGCTGTGGGGAAGGAGATCAGTCCTTCCCAAAACCCACCTGGTATTGTCCCACCTTCCCTGGGCGATGCCAGCCACCTTGTTGGTGGGAAGCAAACTCGGAATGTGGCACCACGGCGGACGATGCCGTGACGAAACCTGCATCATCTCCACGAGCTCTGCCACCAATCCCAACTCCTTCATCTGTCATCAGAGGAGCTTCACAGGGCTTCCTTTTCCCCCCACCCCTCCACAGCTTGTGAGCCAGCACCTGGTGTGCTGTAACCGCCTTTTCCAGGGTGGAATTCAGCCTAAAAATCCTTCAATGAACCTTTTCCCATTGAGGAGTCTGGGGAGCCGCGCTCAGCCTTGGCTGCCGAGGGTGTTTGCCTCAGCAGGAGGCTGCTGAGCTGCTGCCTGCCTGTCACTGCAGCAAGGGGGACGTTTGTTCACACCTCCCAGCACTGAGCAGCTCTCCCAGAGAGGTTTTGCTCTTTGGCCTTTTCTCTTTCACAGGTTTGGGAGAGGGAAGCAGCATCTCCTTCCTGGCTGCGGGCCAGGGATGGGGCTTCTCTGGCTGCCTCCAGCATCAGCTGCTCAGTGCAAGTTCAGACTTGCTGGAAAAAAAAACAACAAACTTTTTCAGCAGCTCCGTCTTCTCCTGACGACGTCGTTTTGTCAAAGCCACCCCTGTTTGCTAGCAGGGCTACTCTGGGGAAAGCTGAGCCTGTGAGTTCGGTTTCCTTAGGTTGCAGATGGAGTTGGTGGATTTCTGGTGGGGGTTTCTTTTTGCCGCAGGGGGTGTTTGCAGCCCGAAGGCAGGGAGGAGACTCCTCTGTCACCCCACCCCCTGGCAGTGGGTGTTTCGCTGTGTTTATCCCTGTGAGCCTCGCAGGGTGGGCAGGGGATCAGAGAAAGCCCTGGATGAGGTGCTGAGGCATGGACCTGCCTCTTGGAGGAGCGAAAGGAGGGAGAAGAAAATGTCCTGCTGGCTTTGGCAGGAGCCGGCACTGCTGTGGTAGAGGGGTCATGAGGATGCTGGGGGATTTGGGTGGTGCAGCGGTTGGAAAGATGCTTTTAGAAATCCCTCTCCAACCCTTTGACAGGCTAGAAAAAGGGGTTTTTTTGCTGTTGGCTGTCTGTGGACGGCTCTGGGGATGTCTTTTCTGAGCTTGTTCCCACACACATGTGAAGTTTGGCAGCTTGGTGTCTGGCTCTTGCAGGGCAACAAGGGGAATATCCCCCCTCTGTCCCCTCCTCAGCTCTTTGCTCTCCCTTTATCCATGCTGCTCAGTCCCAACATTTTGGGCTGGCCCATTCTCAAATATCCCTGATTTTCCCCCACTGGGTCTTCTCAAGAGGACCTCTCTGGAAGTGCCTTGCCTGGAGCTGGACCCCTGTGGGATGGGGGAGGGTGGGAAGGTGTGATCTCACCTCCTGCCAGCTCCCTCAGTGTGAGCCCGGGATGCTCCACAGCTTTTGGCTGAGGGGAGAGGTTGCGTAGAGGCATTTGGGGGTTGGAAGCAGGGGGTGGAAATTCGCTTCACTGTGATGCAGAGCAGGGGAGGGTGGGTAGCTGTTCCCTGAGAGGCGGGATGGCTGCACGCCTGCCCGGAGCGGAGCGGCCGGGATGAGGCTGCAAATGCTGATTAGAGCCCGGGCTGGCAAAGCTGAATAAAGCAGCAGGGCGCTCCAGGCTATTTGTTAATGGGTGATTATTCCAGCGCCCTACAACCGAGCCACAAAGCCTCCTGGCCCAAGGCAGAGCGAGCCCGGGGAGCTCTGCCTTGCCGGGAGCACTCAGAGCGGGGTGTTCAGGCAGGAAAGGGGAGCATCCCTGCAGCCAGCACTGCAAAGCAACGCTGTCACTGTTCTCCGTGCTTTGGGGGTGATGGGGTCTCACCTGCCTCTGCTTGAGGTGTCAGCAACCCCCCTGTGCTTGTCTGGGCACTGCCATGCACTCACAGAGGTGGCTTTTGGTTTTGGTCGGGTGTTTTTGGGAAGCCCTGAGTGGCCTGTGGGGGTGGGTTAGCGCCAGCACTGGCAGAGTGAGACTGTGACACGGCGACAGAGCAGACTGAGCACCAAAATCACCTCCTGCGGGTTTTGTGGGGCCGGATGCACATCACCACCTTGTCCCCAAAAGTGCCCAGGCCTGGAGGCTCCTTGGCTGTCCTTTAAGCTTCTCCCAGCCTGCATCCCTTAAAGGCCTGAGCAGCCTGCTCTAGTTGAAGGTGCCCCTGCTCACGCCAGGGGAATTGGGCCAGATGGCTTTTAAAGATCCCTCCCAACCCAACCCATTCCGTGATTCCACGATTTGGTTGCTAAATCCACCCTGAATTCAAGATGCAGCAACGTTCTGCTTTATCAGTGGCTCTGATGCATGAGCTGCCCCAGCCCCACAGCAATGCAGTGTGGGGCCACACGTCCCTTAAATGAGTTTGATCTTAATTTATAAGACGTACTTTAAATAGAAACTTTAGTTTTGCAAAATAACTTTTTTTTAGCTTCTAACTGCAAAGTTTTAAAGATTTTTTTTAACGTAACAAAACATCGAAGCTATGCTAAATTATTAAACTTAAAAATCTGCAAATATGCACGTTAAACCCACTAAAAATATTAAAAGAAAGTATTTAAAATTTTTAAAAAATGGTCATGACATCAGAGACACCAATAACGTGTCTCCCCTTTGCTTGCACAGAAAGATGTCACCACAGATCAGGGTGAAGCATCTGCATGCAGGAGAGGAGGGGAAGGGGTGGATGCTCCCTAAACAGCCCTGGCTAATCAGCCTTGGCCCTTCACCCCTGGGGTGGCTGGAGGGCCCTGATGGGCTGTGGTGGGATGTCGTGAGTTTGGGAACCCCGAGTGGGACCTGCCACACTCGTGTTTGTGTGGCATTTTGCCTCAGGGTTGTGTTGTGTTCTGCTCAGCAGAACACAGAGGTGGGGCCAGAGATGCTGTGAATTTTAAGAAGTGGGACCAGAGATGCTGGATGGTCTTACGCAGACACTTGCAGAGAGGTTAGGGAAAGGGATCCCTAGGGGGGGAATGCAAGCTGGGGTCTTGGGAAGGGGCTGTGGGGGAAGCCTGGGGGTGAGAGCTGCTCGGGCACTGCTTCTTCTGTATCTCCACCACCTGCAAAAGCTTGTCTGGGGGGAGGTACAGCCACCAAAGCCTCCTTTCCCAGAGGGTTATTCCCTTATCCCAGCAAAGGAGAGGTTTCCAGGATGGTTTTCCTGTTGACTGTGAAGATGCCCAGGCTGGCTGCTGGACTCGTGGGTCCTGGTAATTAAAGCGGCAGTGCCTGTGAAGGTGGGGATGTTTCATGGCAACGTGCAGATAATTCCACCTCCAGCCTCACACGTCCCAGTTCTCCTGCCACGGCTGCTGTGTGACACCTGCAGTGCTGCTGCAGCCCAGGGCAGGGACAGGCAGTGGTGGCAGCGCCTTAAATCTGGAGGCAGAACTTTCACAGCCTGCTGTGAGATTAGCTGGCTCTCACCCCTCCGGTCCCTCAGTGGATAAATCCCAGTGCTGACCCTGCGGGTTCCACCTCTGGGTTGGTGCTGGGAGCGCGTCCTGGCCGTTGTGAGGATGATGGTGAAGGCACATCCTGGTGAGGCTGTTGGGAAAGACTGGGAGCAGATGGGGAAACACTTTCCCCGGGCTGGGTGAGAGCTGCCTTGCTGTGAGGTGGTGCAGAGGCTTTTTTGGCACAAGAAATGCCATCAGGGCTGTCCTGGGCTCTGCCACAGCTGCCAGCATCTGCACAGAGCAGCACCAGGCAGAGGCTGGTGCCACCCTGGGTGAACTGTTCCAGCCCAGGGGGTCTGTGTCCCTGCTGCTGCTGCTGCTGAGGGGCTGGGCTCTGCAGGACTTCTCCTTTGCAAGAGGGGAGAACGTCCTCCTTCTAATCCAGCAGGTAATGGAACTGTTCCTGGAAAAAAACATGCATTCCTGCACGGTTATAAACACGCTTCTGAGTCACAGCTACTCAGCCCCAATTTGAAATTTGGCCAGAGCACACTGTAGATGGTTCTCATTTGATCCTATTTTTTTTAAATTTTTTTTTTCTTCATCTCAGCACAGCCGTATTTTAAAAATAAATCAGGATGCCAAAAGCCACTTTCTAAGATGAGTGCAGTCCGTCACATCTCCTGGGAATATCAGCCAAGCAAGGGGAGCCTGTCCTCCCTCTCCAGACCCTGCATTGGAGTCATGGAATGCTCTAGGTTGGAAGGCACCTTATAAAGATCATTTGCCCCAACCCCGCTGCTGTGGGCAGGGACACCTTCCACTAGGCCAGGTTATTCCCAGCCCCATCCGACCTGGCCTTGAACATTTCCAGGGCAGGAAGGAAATGTTCCTGCCACGGGAAGGGTGCGGCCACAGCTTCTCTGGACAGCCTGTGCCCGTGTCTCCCATCCTCACAGTCAAGAATTTCTTCCCAATATCCCATTTCACCCTCTGCCCTCTGTCAGCTCGGAACCATTTCCCCTTGTCCTGTCACTCCGGGCCCTTGTCCCAAGTCCCTCTGCAGCTCTCTTGAGTCCCTTTAGGCGCTGGAAGGGGCTCTAAACTCTCCCTGGAACCTTCTCCAGGCTGAACAACCCCAGCTCCCAGCCTCTCCTCAGGGACTTGCTCCCTGCCTGGTGCTCCCTCCGAGCCGAGGAGCAGCTCTGCCTTTCTGAGCAGCTCGGGGCTTGGCAGAGGATGCTTTTAGCACTATTTCCTTTTCTTTTTTTTCTTTTTGTGCCTGTACCCAGCCATGCACACACGGGAGGTTTCGGGATGCGCGAAGGGATGCGGGAACTGCGCGGGGGGGTTCGCATCCGATCCAAGCATCCCTCGGGAAGGGCTGAGCCGGGGGAGCCCAGCCGAGCCCCGGGCTGCCGCCGGGGGCTGGGGGAGCGCAGGGAGGGGACAGCCGCCGCTAGATGGCAATGCCGGAGCGGCAGCGGCGGCCCCGCCGTGCGGGGGAGGCCGCGGGGAGGGGACACAGCGGCTCGGGGGCACCGGGGAGGGGACAGCCCCGAGACTCCGGTGATGTCCTGCCGTGCAGGGGCGGTGGCGTGGCTGGGAGAGGCGGGGGGAAAGCAAGGAGGGGGCTTGGATGGTGATACCGGTGTGAGAATCGTGGAGCCGTGGAGTCATTTGGGCTGGAAAAGGCCTTTAAACGCGTGGAGTCCGACCATTAACCCAGCACCGCCGAGGCCACCGCTCGGCCGCGTCCCCAAGTGCCACATCCGCACGTCTTTCGAACCCCTCCGGGGATGGTGACTCCACCACTTCCCTGGGCCGCCTGTTCCAGGGCCTGACAACGCTTTTGGAGAAGGCACCTTTGCCAGTTTCCAGCCTGAACATCCCCTGGGGTGACTTGGAGACGTTTCCTCTCGTCCTGTCACTTCTTGCCTAACAGAAGAGTCTGACCCTCACCTTGGCACAGCCTCCTTTCAGGAGCAGTGAGGTCTCCCTTGGGCCTCCCGTTCTCCAGGCTGAGCCCCCCCTCAGCTCCCTCCGCTGCTCCTTCCCGGAGCTCGCTGAGACTGGAGGAGTGTGAGCCCGTCTCCGTCAAACCCAGCGCATCCCGAGCGCCTTCCTGTCCTGGCACCCGCTGTTCCCTGCCTTCTCACATTTCCTCCATTGACAAAAACCCAAACAGCCCCACAGAGCTGGCTCTGAATCCCCGTGCCATGTTGAATCATGTGGGCATCAGCCACACTTCTTCCTGACTCACAGATCCCGGCGTGCTGGGTGAGGGTCAGGATGAGAACGGCAATAAACATCCTGGGAAGCAGAGCCTGCGTCTCTTGGCATAGCCCGAGACTTTTTTTATTTCCTTTTGGCTCTCAATCTTCTCTTAAGGAGCTGCTTTCTCATAAATATCCCATCCTTGAGCACCGTCTGAGCAGGAGAGAGGCTCCCGGCGGGGTCATCCTGCGCTCCGCTCTGCAGCCGCGAATGTAGAGCAGAGGCAGGAGCCAGCTCCGGGTGCAGGGGACAGCCCGGGGCCCCAGCAGGAGTGTCCAGGTAAGGGCTGCAGCCCTGCTCTGAGGGCATGGAGGAGGAAGGCCGCCTTCCTCCCCCTCAGCCCCTTGCTCGGAGGCAGGCAGGGGATGCAGGGATGGGGGTGCAGCCTTCCTCATCCCGCTCGGGCTGGGGGCACCGCACAGAGCCTGGCCATTTCGGCTGGGTGGGGCCTCGCCGTGCGGGCAGGGCCGGGAGAGGGCTGGGGGGGGCCGGAGCAGGACCTCTGCAGGGCTGAGGATCCGCTCCTGGCAATCGGCCCAGCCTCGGGCTTAATTAACAGCGGCTAAAAGGGCTGAAAGGTGGGAAGAGCGGCGTCGCTGCCGGAACTGCTGCGTTGGTGGTGGTGGGGAGGAGGAGGAGGAGGAGGTGAGGTGAGCTACAAAACAGTAATTGATTCGTTCAGGGCAGGGTCTTGCCTGGGCTGAATCGAAGGGACTGTAATTAGTCGGGAGCTGCCGAGGCCACCTCCTTGCCTGTTGGTAGTGCAATGGAAAGCCAGGGTGGCTCTGGCTGGCTGGTGGCCTGGGAAGAGTTTTGAGCACCTCTGCTCCTCTCTGTGCTGCAGGGTGGTAGTGGGGGAGCCGGGGGCTTGCTGGAAACCCCCCAGTGGCCCACTTTGGTTATAAAGGTCATTGGAAGGAGAGGATTAAGAAGGGATGCAGCAGCTGGGTGTCGTGGGGAGCTCCGGTGCCTGGCTGAGGCTGGGGCAATGGTCCCACAACCCTTTTTACAAACACTCCTCTGTCATCTTGCTGAGGAGAATCTGGACCTTCCTCTTGCTCACCCAGCCAGCCCAAGGGCTCCTGGCAGTGCACCCGTGAGAGCCTGGGCCGAAAAAACGAGCCCAGTGGCCCTTCAGCCGCTGTAGTGCCTGCAGAGCGAGGAAGTCCCTGGGCAGGTGTTGCCAGGCTGCACAGAGGGAGAAGCCCTGGCCCACATGAGTTAATGATTTATGAGATGAACACCTTCATTTATTTATTATTATTATTATTNTTATTATTATTATTATTATTTTTTAAGTTAAATGCCTCAAGCAGTCTTGGCTGCCCCACAGCAGGTGTGAGGGACAGGGCAGCAGCCAGTGCGTGTTGCAGAGCAGGCTGCTGGTGGGGTGGATGAGGGAAGAGCGTGTCAGGGACACTGGATGTCTTGTGCTGCCGGCTGGAGCCGTGGGTGGCCTGCCCGTGGGAAATGCGGGTGGAAAGTGTCCCAGGCCCCGGGGAGCTCCGTGGCCTCGGGGTTCAGCAGGGTGGGGACCCTGCGTGAGAGCAGCTCACAGGGTGCGGTGTGTGCTGTGCCCTGCCCTGCCTGCTGGGTACAGAGGGCTTGGGGACACCCCTGGGGGTACCCTGTGTGTGCCAGGAGGGCGGGGGGGGGTTCCCCAAAGGTGAGTGGGGGGGCAGGCACACCCCCCCAGCAGGACACAGCCCAGCCCAGGGGACCCTGGGCACCCCTGGGTGACCTTGGCACACACGTGGCTGCAGCATCAGCAGTGTCCCCAGTCCCCTGCCCTTAGTGGGGTGCCCGGGGGGGGGGTGAGCAGGGTCAGAGACCCCCCCACCCCCATGGAAGCTCCTGTAGAGAGGAATCCAGCCCGGGTTGTTTACACCTCTTGGATGAGCCGCTGTTTCTTCCAGACAACATCGCGTGTCTAAAGGAGAATACCGAGGTGTGGAGGCTCATCTGTATGCGAGTGAGCAGGAGGGCACTCCCCGGGCACCCGCTGGCATCGCGCGGCTCCGGCGGGGAGCCTCGAAGTGTCCCCGAGATGGGGGGAGGAGGATGGTGCATGTGGCCGGAGAGAGATGCTCGCTGCGGGCCGAGCTGGGGTGGAGGAGACGCAGGGAGGGGAGCCCCTCCTTGCCCCCCAATTGAGCCACTCACCTAAGGAGCGCCGGTGTGCCGGAAAGCCCTCTGCAGNGGGGGGGGGGGGGTGTGCGCGCTTCTGGCCGGGTGGGGGCTCCCCCATTGCCTTTGTTCCCTCCAGACCCACCCCTCGCCTCTGATTTTCCTTTGCGGCAGCTCCCGTGCTTGCCAAAAGAACGCGCTGGATGGAGCGAGGAGGGAGCGAGCCGGGCGTGCTGTGCGTGTGTGTGCGCGCTCGTGTGCGCCTGTGTTGCCACTGACTTCATTAAAGCGAGCTGTCCCCGAGCTGCAGAGGCGCGGCAGCCTTTAATTTTCGTGGCCCGGCTCCTGCGGGAAGCCGGCGTCGCCCTGCGCGCTCGCTCCTGCCCTGGCAGCGAAGGGCCGGGCGTCCCTCGCCCCACCGCAGGTGCCCGCCCGGGGGCTCGGCCCCCCGCCCGCTGCCCCGGCCGGCCGGCGGATGGGCGGCCGGGCTCCCGCAGGATGCTGAAGATGGAGTCGGGAGGAAGGAGTTGGACACTTGGCTCCAACTAGGCTGGACCACGCTGCAACCTGTTCCCCCGGCCGCGGCTGCTGCGCTGGGTGCTGTGCCGAATTGTTCCTTTGCCAGGGGCTGGCGGCAAGGACTCGCGTCCCTGCCCTTCCCGTGCCTGCTCTCCGCTCGCCTTGCGGCGGGGTTTTGGGGTGAAAAGGGGCTGGTTTGGGCTTGCAGGCAGAGCGGTGGGGAGGACGCGGCTGGGTTTAACCCCTTGCTTAACCTTGGGGGAAGGGGCTGAGGGGCTGCGGCCTCCGCTGGGCACGGAGGAGGAGGAGGAGGGCTCGCTGCCCGCCCCGCTGCCCGGGGGGCCGTTCTGGGGGGGCCGGAGGGAGGCTCGGTGCCCCCCGTGCCGTGCCGGAGGCGCTGAGCCGGCGCCGCACGTTGCCGGCTCTCCTCCACGCGGGTCTCTTGCTCCCCCGGAGGGATGGAGGAGAGACGGAGCTGAGCATCGCCCGGAGAGGAGGAGGGGGCTGTGGTTGGGACTGCGCCCCGCAACCCCCTCCCTCTTCTCTCCCACCCCCCCCTCCCCTCCCGCCCCCCCCACCCCAACCCCGCCGCCTCGGTGCTGCTGCTTTGGCTCACCTGTGTGTTTTCTTCCAGGATGGCTCGCTTTGGGGAGGCAGTGGCCGGCAGGCTGGGCTCCGGAGATGGGGGCTCCGAGCAGAACCGGAGCCGGCAAGGAGCTCAAGCCCCTGCGGGAGGGAGCCCGGGAGGCTTCAAGCAAACCAAAGCGCAGCGAGCCCGGACTATGGCTCTGTACAACCCCATCCCCGTCCGGCAGAACTGCTTCACCGTCAACAGATCGCTCTTCCTCTTTGGGGAAGAGAACATAGTCAGGAAATATGCCAAGAAGCTCATCGACTGGCCATATCCTTTCTGCAGCCCCCGTGGGCCCCCACCTTTGCCGCCCGGATTCGCCTCGGTGGCCGCCCAGGACACGTGTGTGTGGCACTGGCGGGCAGGTAAGGTGTGCGGAGAGGGGTGCCCCGGCCCCTGGGGATGCTCTCCTCGCCCTGTTGCTGCTTCCCCTTCTGTCCTCGGCTCCGTGCCTGCTCCCGCCGGGAGCTGAGCCCTTTCTCCCCCCCGGGAGTCCTCCAGCCCCTCCTGAGGTTTGGATTTATCAAGCCCCCCCCCGCGCTAATAGGGACTGGTGCTCCGATCCCTGCGTGCTTTGGGATGCTCTGTGTGTGTGCCTGGGGACGCGGGGGGGGGGGTAGTGGCCTTTTCTCTGTGCCTCGACGTCTTGTGGAGTTTTGTCACCCCACCCCGCCCGGAGCCACCCGGGAGCCCGTGAGTCTCCAGTCCCTGCTGGGTGGTGGCTCTGTCCCTCCTGTGTGTGCCCCCTTTGCCCGGCAGGGGCACAGCTGTCCTCGCCCTGCGGCCCCCGGCCCCCCACGGTGGCTCCGGGAACTGGCTGCCCCCTCCCTGCGGCAGAGGGAAGGATGTTGGAAACCTCTGGCTGTGCCCCGCGGCCCTTTTTTGGGGAGGCTGGCGTGGGGAGCCGTGATTTTATCCCAGGGACCCCTCTCCCAGGGCAGGGTGGAGGGTGCAGATCTCTCCCACTCCTTCCCCTGTTCCTCCATCCTTCCGTACCTCCCCACGCACCTCTCTCTCCTCCCACCCTCCCTGTGGGTGCCCCCGGGCGCCTTGGCTGCTGCCCAGCGCCACGGCTCTCAGCCCTGCACCAACCCGGTGCCTGCTGCCCCCCGAGACACCTCCTGGGCTTTTCCCCACCCCGTGGAGGATCCGAGCCCGAAAACTTCAGCGTGGCCACGCTTTGGCAGCGGGAGCCTCCCCGTGCCGTGTTCTGCAGCAGCGATTCCATGCAGCTCCTGCTGCTGCCGCTTTCTCTCCCTGCAACTTGTTGGTTGAGTTCCTGGCTCCTCTGGTGGGCACGGGAGAGCTTTCCCTGGTGCCAGGCAGCAGTGGCTGGGTTTGGTGCAACAGGTACCTGGGGGGAAAGGCTCTGGTGAGGCCCAGGGGTGCAGGACGGGCCACCCGCCCTGCAGAGCACGGCGGGGGAATTGTCCCTTTGCGGCTCCCACGCCTCAGGTCAAGCCTCTGCCAGGCAGGACCTGGTCCTGCCCGGGGAGCTGTGACATCTCCAGGCTTGAGGGGGTGACAAGGGCCAGATGGAGGGGCCGAGCTCCCCGTGGTGTCCCTGAACCTGCCCCTCCTGGCAGCGCCCACGGGGTGGGTGGCTGCAGGAGCTCGGGGACGCGGCGAGCTCAGCGCGGGGCCCCGCAGGGCAGCGGCCGGGCCGGCTTTTCCAGAATATGCCAAATTATTCATGTGCTTTTCCTGCGAGGGGCGGGAGGGCTCTCGCCCCTCTGGCTTTTGTTGGGAGCCAGAAGGAGCTGGGGTGCTGCCACTGGGCCGGCAGTCCCGGCGTGGGCTGGGGTCCCGTGCCGGCGTGATGCCTCATCTCCAGGCAGCCACTGTCTCCTAGAGACTGGAGCTCCACCACCACCACCACCACGCGAGCAGAACTCCCCAGCATTATTCTCCCCTGGAATTTGCAATGCATGAGGGAGATGGGCTCATTTTGTAATTTTTTTTTTTCCAGAAGTAAGTGACATATTCCCATGTGAGTGCTGGGAACAGGCGTGCTCCAGGCGCGGGAGCTCAGCATTCCTGCCTATCCTTCCGCCCGGCTGCCATCTCTTCCCGAGAAAAACGCATCCACCCTGGATGTTTCTCTGCACCACTGGAGTTTTGAGGGCTTGGGAACGGGCAGGGCCTTTTGGTGATAAGTTTGGTTAGGCTGGCCGGGCCGGTCGTTCCCGTCCTTGTAGTTGTAGCCTGGCACAGGCAGCCGGCGCCTTTTGGTGGGGCCAGGAAAACCATGTGAGCACCTCAGCTGCCTGGCCCGGAGCCCACGGCACCGCTCCTGTGGGGAGGAGAGCACTGGCTCCTGGCCATGGCCAGGAGGAGCTGCTGGCCTCGGGAGGGCGATGGGCCGGCCCTGGTGCCGTGGGTCGGGGTGGGCGCAGCACCCAGGAAAGCCAAAGGGGCTGGAGAGGAGCGCAGGGCGGAGTGGAGGCTCTTCTTCATCCAGCTCTGGTTGACTAGGTAATAGGGCTAAAAATATCTGGTGATTCAGGCCTGGATATCTGCTGGGTAACTGTGTAATTATAACCAGCAGCCTCTGCAGTTTGGCTTCCCAGTGTAAATAGGGATGATGCACGGAGGAGAAGGAGGAGAAATGCTGGGATTGGGATGCAGCTCCATGGGAGGCAAGCCTTTGGCCAGCTCCTGGCTGGAAAGCCAAGCGCGTTGCCTACGCTGGAGCTGCTCTTTTAAAACTGTCCCTGCCCAAACCGTGGGGCAGCTGCTGTTTTGGCTGTAGGAACATCTCCCTCTCTTCTCCTTGGGAAACGCAGCCCCGTCCTCCTGCCTGCTCTCCTCCTGCTGATGGCCAGGCCTTTCGCCCTGATTTCATTTGTTTGGCTGCCTGGAAGGCTCCAATTCAGTTAGTACACGAGATGGGCTGCAGCTCATCTATATCTGCTCCGTTCCTCATCCGCTTAATCACATTTGACCTGGACAAGATCCCTCTCCCGCCCCAGGAAGGCCAGATGACATTGTGTGGCTCTGGCTGTGTCCCCAAGGGCAGCATCTGGCTGCAGGCTGTCCGCTGCACCTGCCCCCAGTGTGGCAGGCAAAGAGGGTGTCCACCGGGACCTTGCTGTCCCCTGCGGTGAGGGATTTCACCCATCTCAGCCCCTCCGAGGACCAAAGCTGGTCTTGGGCTGGTCCGGAGCAGCTGGAGTGGCCTCAGAGCCCCAGGGCACATCCCCATCCCAACAGCCAGGGGGATTTTGCTCCATGGGAAGCCCACCCAGGAGTGTCTGAACTGTTTTCCTCAGCTCGCTGTGACCTGGCGCTGCGTGGGCAGTGCCCCTCGGGGACCCCGGTGATGTCACTCCCCACCTGGCCAAGCATCTCCTGCCCCTTGGCTTTTTCCCCAGCCGAGACTCCGGCAGGTCTCGCCTTCCCAAGGGAAGAGCCGGCGCCATGTCGTGCCATCCTCGGGCAGCTCCATCCCCGCGCTGCCCAGGAACATTTCCCCCTTCCCTCCCCCCCCCGCCCTCCCCTCCTGTTTTCTGTGCCCTCCATTCATCAGATTTTAGAAGGGTTTTTTTTGGGAGGGGCGAGTAGGTGTAATGGCAGGTCCATCTCTTTGACAGCCGGGGAGAGCGAGGCTGCCTGTCAGATGGTGAATTTAAACAGAGGCAGCTGTTGTCATGGTGATGCCAAGTTGCATCCTGTTGCTGTGGCAACCAAAGTTAAAAAACTGATGTTAAGGCAGGAAAATCACATGATGTGGTCCTTTTTTGTTTAAAAAAA
>VZDJ01000072.1:2674120-2715691 GCA_008694505.1 Cyanoderma ruficeps | reverse complement strand
TTTAAAAAAAAAAAAAAAAAGGAGGAGGAGAGGAGAGAGATTTGATTTCCAGGGTGAGGTGGGGGAGAAGGAGACGCTTCTCCATGGAGCTGTTTGCACGTGGCAGGCAGGCATCCCACATCCCGCATCCTGCATCCCTCATCCCTACGGGAGCGGCAGCAGTGTGGGCAGCTCTGCCCCGTTGGACTCCTGGCTGCCACTGCCTTCGCTTTAACCCCTGGTGGAAACCAAACCAAACCACTGCATTTTTTGGAGCCGTAAAAGCAGCGAGAGCTGTGACTGCAGGAAGGGAGTGTGCTCTCCCCTGGCCATGCAGTGGCATTAAGGCAGGCTGGGTGCTCCAAGGCCACGTTTGCTCTCCTGAGCCTCTGTGCAGCAGGCACACAGCAGCCGGCTCGCATTCATTCACAGCGGGAGGATGTGGGGTCTGGATGTTGCTTTCTGTCAACCCCCACCCCAGCATGGATGAGCTGGGGGGGCGGGACACGGGGATAGAGACAGCCAGGAGGGGCCATGACTCTGTGGATGGTCTTATCAGTGGAGGGAAACCCCTTGTGTCCTCAGGGGGTACTGTGGGGATGGGGAATCCCAGAGTTGAATTAGGGCCACTCACAGGCTTTGCTCTACTTGGTACTTCCGTTTATTTTTTTTCTTGGAAACCAAAATCCTCACTTGCCCAGAGAGGCTGTGGACTCCCTGGAATTGTTCAAGGTCTGGTGGGATGGGGCTCTGAGCAACTTGGTCTAGTGGAAGGTGTCCCTGCCCATAGCAGGGGGTTGGGAGCAGATGACCTTTAATGTCCCTTCCAACCCAAACCATTCTGTGATTCCATGAAAACAGCCTTGGAGAGAAGCTTGCTCTGTTTCCTGCTGGGGTGTGGAGCTGAGAGGAGCAGGATGGGGGCATCCTAAGGGTGGATGCTGAAGATGTGGATCTCTCGTCCTATCATGCCATGTCTGTGTGGGACAGGCAGCAGCGCTGGGATTGGGACCAGCAGGATGGAGTCCACAGGTGTAGGAACTGAGCCTTTTCCTCATTGACATCTGAGGAGCAGGGAAAGCCCCTCAGAGCAGCAGGTCCCCAGGGAGGTGTGGGGACAGGTGGGAAGTAGAGACAGGACTTCCCAGGAGACGTTGGGACCTGGATGATGCAGGCATGGACAGGGGTTAAGCTGCTCCTGCTCTTTTGGTGGCACTGGGAGGTGGCACAAGGATTCCCCAAGGCCCACGTGGCCTCCTTCCTCTGGCTCCTCTGCTCCTTCCCCACTGCCTGCCCAGGAGTGGAGAGAAGGGACTGGGAAGGGATGGAATAGAGGGGAGGTCTCCACAGCCCCTGTCCTTGCCTGCATCTGGGGAGGGATTTATTTTGTACCCAACCTCCTGCGGAGATTGCATCAATGTCCCATCATAAACCCATCTCCACCAAAAGCCCATCTCCAGGGACTGGAGCTAGGCTCACTCCCTGCCTCATCTGGGCGGGCTGGCTTGGCCTTCTGCCTGGGGAGGAAGGTGAAGAGGGAGGAAGGTCACAGCTGGAAGATCTGCCGGTGGCCGGACATCTTCCTGACAGCCCTGCCAAGGAGCTCCAGCTCCGGACACGGGGTTAGCCCACAGCGGATGGGATAACAGTCCTCTTGCATCCAGGCGGTCTGGGGGATGCCCCTGTGGCCTGGGGCCGCTGTCCCCACCCCAAAGGCACGGGCAGGGAGGCGTGGAGCTGCAGGTGTGGCCTGCACAGGGATCGGCCGAGTTGCTAAGGAAACAAGTCAACGGTGCAGGGGAGAGAGCATTGGGTAAAGGAGATAAATCAATAAGAAAACCTATTTTTATCGGCTCCCTAATGATCCTCCAGGAGAAGCCAGACGGAAGAGGAGGAGGAGGAGAAGGCTGGAGGGAGATGGGCTCTCGTTACTGGGCCTGGAGGGTGGCAAGGGCTACTCTGCATTTTGGGTGGCTGAGAGGTTGTGTAATTATTCATCTGGAGTGGGAGAAAACAAAGCACTGACAGAGGATTGTCCGGTGGGCTCCAGCCCTGACTGCTTGCTTGGCAGAAGTAAAGAGTGGGGATAAAACATCCCTCAGTTCAGCCAGATGTTCCAGCTGTCCCTTGGGAGGTTCTTTTCCTCTTGTTCCCTCAAAACCTGGCACGGCTGGAGCTATGGGGGCTGGTTTCCGCAGGGTTGGCGTCTCACACCGCTCTGGATGTGATAACCCAGGCTCAGCTCCTCGGGAAACCGGGGCAGTGGGGTTTGGGGAATCACTTTTGGTGGTCACCTGGTGCTTAGGTCAGTGCTTTGGGCAGCGATTGCCCTTTGAGGCTCAGCCGGGCGGGGCTCTGAGCACCCTGCCCTAGGGGGAGGCGTCCCTGTCCATGACAGGTTGGAACAAGATGGTCTTGAGGATCCCTTCCAGCTCAAACCATTCCTTGATCCAGCTCAAACCATTCCTTGATTCGATGAGATCTGCTCACCCACTTGGAGGTGGAGCAGGAGCGTGGTCCTGTGCAGGGGTGGGACAGATGTGCACTGCCCCGCTGCTTTGAACCAGATGTTGGTGGTCCTGAGCCCCCCCAGGCCCTGCTGAGCCGGGCTCCCACGCTGCTGCACTCGGGTTTTTCCCACCTGGGTGTCTCTCCCACGGGAGGAGCGGCTGTGGCAGGGAGCAGGGCGGGATGCTGGGCGGGCTGAGCCGCGCCGGGGCGGACAGACGGACTCTCCGCGCCGTTCCCACACTTCTCATCTAGGCAAATGTGCCTGGTGCCTGGGGAGCTGCTGCCCCGCCCCACTAACACGCTGTTTGTCTCTTAAGCCGGTGCTAATTGCTCGCAGACTTTCAGGAAAATGATACAAAAAGATCCCAAATAGGCTGGTGGCTCCGGGCCAAGCACCGCGGTCGGCTGGAGCTTGCGGGCTGAGGTGGGAAGCAGGGAGAGGATGTGGTCTCTGCCGGAGCCATGCAGTGAAATATTCGCTTGTGTTGAGCCTCAGAGGAAAACTTTTGGAGTCTGGCCCCTCTCCCCCAGCGCAGGGAGCTGCTCCTGCTCCGTGCCTGGCCGGCAGCGAGGTCCGAGGCAGCAGCAGGGAGCCCTGCAGCCTCTCTCTTTGGGCTTGCCCCTGAGTTAGCGACCATTAACTTCACCGAGTGGCCTTTTAAATGCCCTGCGTGCATCTTTCCTGGCTCTTGGTCCTACCAGGTGAAACACATCCCACAGGCTCTCCTTGGCTGCCTCTCCTGGCCATCTCCCTGAGGACCCGTTTCTGTGCCCATCCCTGCTCCTGCCTTGCCAGCGTGCCCGGTGTCACTGCTGCTGGGGTCACTTCATGCTTCCCGGTTTCCCTGGGCCACTGGGGTGTCTCCTCCTGCCTGTAGGCTCAGGGCCGCTGGTGGAAAGCATTTCACTGCAGTCAGCGGCCAAAAGACGAGGTTGGAAAAGACAAAATCACCCGTTTTTCCCAGGGCTGATGGGACGGGCGTTGGACACCTCCTTGCCTGAAACGTGTCAGCCTGAGGATGTTTGGTCTGGAGAAGCCTGTTGTGGTGGGGAGGGGCTCAGCCAGCTTGGGGTGGTGGGAATGTGCACGATTCCTTCATGGGCAAATCTATCTCAGGTGGGATCACATCCCCTTTTCCACAGACACAAGCTTTGGGAAGGTGGCAGTCCTCTGCCTGGGTGCCAGTGGTGACAGTAACAGAGCTGTTTTGGCACGGAGGGAGCGGGATCAGGGGCGTGCTGCCTGCTGCTGCGTCGCTCCACATTTAGTTATTGAGGCCAGCGGGGCTTTTATTGTGAAAAACTGGGAAAGATGGATGGGAAGTTGGAAAGATATGGCCATCCTGTCATTTGGAAGCGCTTTGTTTCCAGAGCTCGGCATTGGGCCAGGCCGGGGAGAGCTCCGTGTCCCTGCCTCGATCCCATGAATCGAAAGGCAGGACGAGGCTGAGTTTGGGGTGCTCTCCTGGGCGTCAACCTGCCCTTTCCTTCCTCAGCCCCTCAGACACCAGCCCCTGCTGCCGCTTGTCCTGGCGCAGGGCGGCTCCTGGAGAAGGGTCGTGTAAGGCCTAGGCGTGGATGTGGGGTCTGGGATTGCTCATAAGGGTCCAACCAGATCGTGCTGACAAGGTGCTGCTGCCCCTTGGGGACTGGCTGGGCTGAGCTGGGATAGCTCCGGAAGGAGTCTCCGCCCTGCCTGAGCTGAAGCTCGGACCCAGGGCCCATCAGTGCCTTGATGCTCAGCCAAGTGCTCTGCAGCTCCCAGAGCCACCTGGGCTCATCCTGCTGCCCACAGGCTGCTTGGCAAGGGCACAAGGTGGGCTGAGCCAGGTCACATCCCCAGCACCTGCAAGGGATGCTCCATCCTCCTCAGGCTGTGCAGGTGCTTCCTGCCACGGGGATGTTTTAGGACAAGGGCTGCCGATACCTCCCCTTTCTGAGCCCCGTCTCCTGCTGGTTTGTGATGGAAAGGAGAAGGAAAACAGGGATCTGTCAGCCCTGGACAGCAGGGAGAGCCTCCCTGATGCTGCCAAGGACCATGCCAGACCTTCTTGCGGGCAAAGGCCAGCCTGGTTGTCCTGTTTCAGACCTTGTGTCCGCCTTGTGGGCTCCTTGCCCAAGCAGCATCTCTCTCCTACAGGAGTCTTCATCCCAGCAAAGACTGGGATGATGGTTGATGTCCCGTTAGCTCGGGGAGGAGGTGATGAGGCCCAGCAGGTCTTCAGGGAGGAAGGCCCTGGGGGACTCTCACCCTTCTCATTCCCAAACACCCTCCTGCCCGTGAGCGGTGTGTGGGGATGTTCCCGGGGGGAAAACAGCAGCAGTGGCCCAGCAGGTGACACCAGGGATGGGCTGGAGGGTTGGGGGGGGGTGTCACCCACCTCTTCTCTGCTCCTTAACTCCCCTCCACTCCCTTCGAGTACATGATCCTGGCGACCATCATTGCCAACTGCATCGTGCTGGCCCTGGAGCAGCACCTCCCCGAGGATGACAAGACGCCCATGTCACGGAGATTGGTGAGTACCCCGTGTCCCTCCCTCTCTGCCCTGCACTGCTGGGCTGGGGGCTGAGCCGAGGGCAGCCACGCAATCCTAACCAAGCAATTTCTTCTGATTTTGGGGTGGCCAGACAGGAGGTTTCCTCCTAGGACTCGCTCCCTCCTGGGACTAGCTCCCTCCTGGGACTAGCTCCTCCAGCCTTCCTGGGGCTGCTGTAACACATCCCTTCTCTATGGAAAGGGTTCTGGAAGGTTTAAGCCCCTTAAAAAGGGGTAGGGAAGGGCTGGGCAACCTGAGTGTGTCATGGCCACCCTCTTTTTCTTTCTGAGGTTGCTGCTGGCTGGGAAAGGGCTGAGAAAGCTCCCAAAGGAGGCGATGGGTCTGGGGGAGGTGGGATGGGACACGAGTTGGGTCACTGTGAAGTGCTTGCTGCTGTGTTTGCTCAGCCTCCCCCTCTCACTGGGTCACTGCTTTCACTCTGGCAGGAGAAGACGGAGCCCTACTTCATTGGGATTTTCTGCTTCGAGGCTGGGATTAAGATCGTGGCCCTGGGGTTCGTTTTCCACAAGGGCTCGTACCTGCGCAACGGCTGGAACGTCATGGACTTCATCGTGGTCCTCAGCGGGTGAGCTGTGGGGCCACTGGGGGGGCTGGTTGGGCTTGGGGGCTCATCCTGTCGAGGACACGAGCTCCAGGACGTGGGGAAAGCCCCTGGTTTGCTGCTGTCAGTGGTGTGGTCCTGATGCGGGAGGGGAGGATGGCTCCCTGTGCTGAGGTGCCCTGTTGGCTTTGCTGCGGACACTGGTGGTGGGACCAGGTTCCCTGTAGGGACAGTAGGGCTGGCTCTGAGGCCACCATGTCCGGCTTTCCTCACCTGGTGGCCTGTCACCCACCTGAATACGAGGCAGGGTGAGGACAAGGTGGTGCCATGACCTGATAAGGAGCTGGCTATGGTCTGGGAGAGATTCTGGTCAAACCCTACACGGGGACAGGGAAAATCTCTTCTCTTGCCTTCCCAAGCCCTTTCCAGGCTTGCCCTGGTGCTGGAGGTTTGGGAATGAGGTCTGGGTAAGGTCACAGTCCCAGGTCATCATCCCAGCATGCAGCAGTGGTGCTGGGGGTGGTGGCACACAGAGCTTCACTGTGCTGCTTGTGTCACTGCTGGTGTCACCTGCCAGGGACACGGCCCAGATTCGAGTCCTGCTCGCAGCCTGCCGGGCTGTCCTGGTGACACAGAAACGAGCAGGGCCATTTGGCCTTGTGTCAGCCAACACTGGCAGTCAGCTTGTGCCAGAGCCCCCCCAGGGGTGACCCCCTGGGCCCCTCTCTGTGTGGAGGGCAGGCGGTGCCCAGATTGTGGCCACTTCCTTTTGCCTGCTGATGGAAACATCGTGCTCAGAGGAGCTGGTTTGATGTGTACAGATGGTGCCCATGGGTCTGAGTGCCCCTGGGGCTTTGCTGGGTGCAGAGCAGCTGCAGGGCTGGCTGGGAAACTGAGGCATGGGGGAAGCAGGCAGGGTGCCTGGGGTCTCTACAGAGCTTCCTGCTGCACAGTCCTGACCCTCGGCTTGCAGGGTGGTGGCACCACGTGGGATGTGACGCCTGGCTGGGTGTTTGGAGGAGGAAGGGGAATGCTGAGCCTGCGTCTGCTGGGGTGTGGTGGTGGGTGCTGCTTGTCCGTGACGGAGAGCTGCAGGCTGGAACTGTGCCCGAGAGCAGGCTTGGGGAGAGCATGGCTGGGGACATTGTGACTCCCTTGGCCCAGTGGGGACCTGGGTGGCCTTGCTGGGGGGCGGGACCGTGTCACCTGGGATTGGAGGGTGTGCTGGTGGTGGGTGATGCTTCTGACGGGCAGTAAACAGGCGGCCTGTGGGAGGTGCAGCCCTCGCGCGGGAGGCTCCTGCTCTCCCACATCTGCAGAGGGACTCATGGTGAGAGTTCTGTGGCTCCTGGGCTGGGCAAAGGGGCTCACATCCCTGGGGACAGGTGCTCACACCTCTGGGGGCTGCACGGGACACGCGCTGGTAGCAACCAGAGGGGCTCTTGGCCCCACTGGGCTGAGTGTGGGGGAGGCAGCCGGGGGGGCTGGGAAATGCCCATCATCTGTGTCCCCACCTGGGCATCCTTTGGGATGTGAGCCAAGGGGCAGCACTGGGCTGTGAGGAGGGGCTCAGCAGGGGCCTCTCCCTGCCCTCCCCACGGCTCTGGGCTGGCTGCTGTAAGGGAGCTGGTGCTGAGTCAGCGCTCAGCAATTACTCACTGGCAGAAGCCTCGCCAGCTCCTCTCGCTGCCGGGCTGAGCCGGGCCCCGTGCCAGGGAATCAATTGTCCATGAAGGGCCGTGAGCACCGTGCTGGCCACCCTGACAGGAGGCACCCACGTCCCCCCCAGGACTGCCAGTCACGGGGAACAGCCCTCCAGCGTCTGCTTCCCCACCACTGCCCCCCTGGGACCCTGGTGTTTGCTCTGGCAGAGTGGAGCCCTGCCCAAGGAATGCCCCTTCACCCGCTGGCCTTGCCCCAGCAGTGCCTGCTGCCGTGGCCTCACCCGCCTGTTGGGGAAAATTCTATTTTACGGTGGGTGGAGGAGGAAAGCCGTGGATTTTCATGCTGGAGTGGTTTTGGGGTGACTGGGGTCAGCTGCACTAGGTCACGGGCTCCTCTGCACTGCCCGGCTCTTCCTTTTGCCCTGCGGCGCTGCCAGAGCTGCTGTTCCTCGGTGCCATGGCTGAGCTTCCCGTGCGGGAAACTCTCGCCTGTTTGATCTGCTGAATTATTGGCAAATTCCTGCAGCAAAATAATCCTTGGCTGGCAAATGACTTGCAAACAGCTTGTGGGAGAAGGTTTGCACTTGGCGGCTCGCTCTGTGCCGGTTGCGTAAGGCGGGCTTCGGGATCGCCTTTGAGGACTCAAACTCTCTGCCTGATGAATGTGAGAGTGTCTGGATGGACACTTGTGAGATTTGGTGGCCGCGGGGGTCCTGCTGTGGCATATCAAAAGGCTGTGGCTGTGGCAGAAGGGGTGCTGTGGTTGGAAGTGCAGGGTGGCACTTGCCTCGGAGTGTGTGCTGAGCGGGTCTGGATGCTGGTGCATCCCAGAAGAAATATCCATGTGAGCAGGAGCCACCTCAGGATCCATCCCTGAGGGAGCCAGCATCACACTCACTGGCCCCCGTCCCTCCAGCTGTGACACAGGGTGTGACACTGCTCCTTTCTGGACTTATCTTTTGCCATGTGTCCGATGGGAGAGGTCCTTGGTGCAGGTGGCTTCATGGTCGCAGACACCACGCTGGGATTTCTGTGAGCAGTGGGATTTCCTTCACCCTCTCCCTGCTGTAAATAAGCCTAATGAGGGATTTCTCCCATGAGCAGCCTCCTGGGACCTTGTGCAGGAGTGGATGGCACTGACTAGGGTTCAACTGGTGTTTGCTTCTTCTGTCAATACATCAAATTTTTTTTTTTTTTTCATCTCAGTGGAAATCAACACCCACCTAAAACTCCCTGATGCTAAAGCTTCCACCGGGGAACTAATAGTCACATTTGTAAACCTGCTCCGTTTGTAACCTGTGGTTTCCAAATCATCATTGCTGCCTGAAAAAAACAGCCTGTTCTCCCCTAGCTAAAAATAATTTTGTATGAAAGTGTGCATAAAATACCTTTACTCGTTCTGAGGCAGAGCCAGTGAGGGGAAGGTCTGCGTTATCCCCGGGGTTTGGGGATGCTGGCCTTGTCTCTGCACGGACCAGAGCCAGCTGGGTGCTGAAGCCGGACTTGGGACCTGCTTGACGCAGTGTGACCTGGACCAGGAAAGGGGAAAATGGCTCAGAAATGGTCGGGAAGGGCAGAGGAAGGCTGGCGACCTCTTAATCGCTGGTTCTGAGAAAGTGAGGCTGAAAGTGCTCCGGCCACCAGCAACTGGAGCATGAGCTCCTTTGCTCCCTGGGTGCCATTAGGAATAGAGAACAAGGACCCTACAGCTGCCTGCTTTGTTCCTACTTGGTGGGATAGGAAGGGTTAAACTCCCTCTGCAAATATCCAGGTGGGTGTGTGCTTCACACACTGAGCATCATCAAAGCACCCTTTGCTTTTTATTTTTTTTTTATAGCAGCAATACAATGACACGTGAGAGGTGAAGGGGTGGAGGAACGCTGCTCACAATGGGGGGAAAAAAAAAATCCAAACGGGAATCAAAAGGCCCTTGTGAAGTTGTTCTGCTCAGGAACCGGGGAAGCAGCCACTGCAGAAGCTGGATGAATACTCGGGGGTCACTAAAAGGAAGCGCTGCCGTCAGGGTTTTTGGGAGGGTTTAATAACAGCCTCCACACCTGGGTGCCTTTTGTGAAGCCCTTGGGCACGGTGGTTTTCATTAAAGGGTTTTGTGGGGTGGAGCGTGGCCAAGGGAAAGCAGGAGTGAAGGATTGCTGGCGCTGCCTGCCGTGCCCTCAGCAAACCCAGAGCCAGCCAGAGGGGCATCAGCCTCCGCTGGAGCAGCAAAGCCTGGCTCTCCAGGTGCTGTCCCCAAATCCATCGTCTCCTCCCAGCAAGGCCAAGCAGCAGCTGTGGGGCTGGTCCATCCCTCTGACCTCCCAGGGAAATCCTGAGCACACCTGTGCCCTGATTTCCCACTGTGGCTGCTGGGCAGCAGCACGGAATCATTCCAAGGAAGGTGTTCCCTGCTGTGCTGCAGGGTTGTAAGGCGAGCCCAGGGATGAGGAGGGCAGGTTGGCTTTTTCGCTCGTTTTGATGCTGCCTGGATTTCGGGATGACTGTCCCGGAAAGTTCCCTTTTCACGGTTCCCCCCCAGCTCTCCCGTGGGAGAGGCAGGGCTGTTTTGCCCTCAGGTATTTAGTGCACCCCGCACAACCCCAGCTCTGCGTGTTTGGGTGCTCTTTTCAATCTCAGAGTTCCAGAGATGGAAGGGGGATCCTGGAACAGGCTCTGGCAGCAGTTGCATCTGGGAATATTGGGGTGCTGCATGCCCTGGTGGTTTGGGGTGCCTGGCACACCACGCAGCTGTGAGAGCACACAGGAGCACCCCTGGGCTGGGAACAGCCTCTTCCCACACCTGCATTTCCCTGACCTGGGGAGTACGGTGGACGCCCAGGCGAGGAGGCTCGAGGGAATGGATAAGAGGTTTGGAGAACAAGTGTGGAATCAGAGCACAGGTTCAGCATCCTGACGTGGTTATCCTGCTGGAGCCGGAGCCACTGTGAGGAGCACTGTCCTACGGGGATAAACCAGCAAAGAGACAACCCCAGGTCCCAAAGCCCAGCGACACTTTGATCACACCAGACAAGGCTCTCTTCCCCCCTCTTTTCTTCTTTTCCTTTCAAACGCCGGCAGTATCCGACCCCACGCCTGTCCCCTTCTCCCACCCCTTTCTTTCCCAGCTCTTTCCTTTCGGGACAATTAGTACAATGTTTGGTCTTTCGTTCGGATGAATAATTAATTTCCCAGCTCGGCGGATGATTCATGTGCCATATGCCACGGCCCCGGGCCGTGCCCGACACCTCGCACAAAGGGCAGCACGGCTCCCCGGGCTGGGCGAGGGGACGGGGTGGTTCTGTGGGAAAGCGGCTGGAGACGGGGGCGGGAGATCCCTGGGCAGGCAGGAGCTCGGCTCTGGCTTTGGGGGAGACAGGCATCCCGCCTTCTCCCAGCACAGGATCCGGCCCGCGTGCCGCTCACGCGATTCCCGGCTCCATCCTTTCCCGGCTCCTCTTCCCCGCCCCGCTCTCGGTTTCCTGAAGCCGCAGAGTGAGTCAGTCCCTCCCACGTGGCTGCTGGTCCCCGGGGGCACTGCCTCCCCTGCCAGGCACCCCTGCGGGTCCCCAGGGGCCCCCGCTGCACCCCGACCCCCTTGCCGAGCTCCTGCTCCGGGGGGATGCCCTCACTGTGCTCTGGGGGTACAGCCGTGGGCTCCTGGCACGGCCCTGTACCTCGCTCTGGGAGGTGGGCTGAGGGTGTGAGCCCGGCCGGAGGGAAGGGGCAGTGGGTTGTTCCCTCCTCATCCTCGCTGAGGAGGTGGGATCACACAGGCGGGTGCTCTGGGGCCTCACAGCCCTCCTTTGGCGTGGGTTCAGGCAGGCCCTTGCCTGCTCTCTGTTTCTCCTGTGGGGCCAGCGCTCCTGCCTGCCCTCAGTGGCTTTAGGTTTCCACCAGGCCCTGTGTGTGCAAAGGCAGCTGTATCGGCCCCATCTCACCCTGCCAAATCCTGCATCCACTGAGAGGCCGCGTGGGGATGGAGGCAGGAGGGAGATGTGGGGTTTGGCCAACCCAGAACGCAGGATGCTCCCTCATGCCCCAAATCCTGGGGGCTTTCTTCAGGAAGGGGTGGCCTTGGGGGATCATTTCTCCCCCCCAGATCAAAGGCAGATTTTGTCCTTCAGCCTCATCACACTGCTCAGGGAGTCACTTGTGCCCATCCAGCCCTCTCCAAGCTGCCGGGAGGGGCGGGAGCAGGAGCTTTGCAGCAGCTCAATCCACCTGGGTCACAGCCCCGAAACCTAGAAAGAGCAAGAGAAGGTGATGCAGGCTCTGACGTCACTCTGAACTGTGCCAAGGGCAGGACTTGGCCCTGCTGTCCCTGTCCCTTGGTGTCCCCAGGGCTGTGCTCTGCTGCGGCATCCTCAGGGTGGGTGACCTGACCCCGCTGGCCCTGCCTCGAGCCGGGTCGGGACCCATGAACCTTGGGAACATCCTGGCACACACAGTGCTGCCTGCAGAGAGGGCAGGGATGAATTCACCCCATTGCTCACCCCCAGAGCAGGGCAGGAACGGGGTGAATGCATCAGGTAACTCACTTGGTGTCAGCCGTTTGACCAGCGCATTAATTATGAAGTAGTCTCCCTCGTAGAGTCAGGTGGCAGTGCAGGCCTTCAGGGGCCTTTCCACTTAATTATAAATATTAATTTGCATGCCAGCCAGTACCCTGCCTGCCCCAGATTTTGGGCTGAGATTAGTCTGTCTCAGCCTGTGCCTCTCTCCACCCAGCACACCCTTCGCTGGGACAGTCTGTGTGAGTTTCAGCAGCGCTCCCAGGGGGAATGCTTGAGAGGGGCTCAGTTTGGGGTCAGGGGGGGTGAATCGAGGGTCAGTCTGATTAATTTGGGGTTCAGCCTTTGCTTGGGGTCTCTGGTGTGAAGCTCTTTGCAGCGTGGCCTGAGCTGTGTGTGCTGTCCCTTAGGGCTGAGGGCTGCTGGTGGGATGGGGTGGGATGGGATGGGATGGGATGGGATGGGNGGATAGGATGGGGTGGGATGGGGTGGGATGGGCACAGCCCTGGCACAGGGGGGCACGATGGGTGCTGCAGAGTGGGACAGTGCCCAAATTCAGTGTTGACTTTTCGTGGGCAGGGCAATCACACGCCGCCGGCGCTTTATTCTGCGCGGTCCCAAAAAGCAGGGACTCCTTTAAGAGGAGATTATTCTTGGGGTTTTCTTCCTTCTCTTGACCCCTGGGGGAAGAGATCTGAAGGTGCAGGTCTCCAGCTGGAGGCGAGGGCGTGTGCTCCGCTCAGCTGCTGCTGTGGGCGAGGCGGGCTGTGCCCCAAAGCCCGCAGGTGTGGTGGCCCCAGCAGGGAGCTCGCCCTCCTCCCCGGAGCCTCCAAATAAATAAAATAAAATAAAATAATCATCCTGGTTGCAAACACAAAGCATTGGATTATTATTTTTTCACTCTCCTGAAAGAGTGTTTTTGTCTGCTGGTGATTGCTCACTATTCAATTATACTTAGGGGAATTAGCATATATTTCCCATCCTGCCTCCTCTCTCATTTGCATCCTTCCAAAAGCTCCTCTCTGCTCTTTTCTCCACCTGAAGTCTCTCTTCCCCCTTTCCTCTGAAGTAAAACTAACCCCTTTGCCTGGGTGACCTATAAAAACGCCTTCACTTTTTTTTTTCCCCCCCCCTTCTTTTTTTCCTCCAGTACATATGATGAAAAGCATGAGATCACTGGGATTTTTATAGCCTAAATCTGGCAGCTTTTTTTCAAATAACTTGGATGGTGAGATGTAATTTTAGTTTGGGTCCTTGCCTAAAAATAAAGAATAATTATTAGCACATCAGACGTGGATATTGTAAGTGATCGAAGAGGGTTTAAATTGTTTTACAGATACCGGAGCTGCTGCCCCGTGGCAGCACAAAGGTCTGTCACAGCCCGAGTCCCATCTCTGAGGCGAAACCTTAATTCAGAAACTGGAAGTTCTGGCTGATACGGTTTAAAAAAACTTATATATATTAATAGAAGGCGCAATTAGAGGGTTAATAAACAATTGAGAGGTGAGACGTGCTGGAGTCTGAAGCAGCAAGGTGTGTTCTGAGCACTGGATTTATAACTAGCAGGGATGTGACGGTGGCGTCTGTGCCTACCAGAGAAGCCTGGAGAGGGATGTGTGTAACTTCCAGCTTGGGAAAAGCAGCCAGCAGCCAGGCTGGAAGCTTGCTTCGCTTTTCCCAGCCACTTTATGAGGTGTAAGGGTGGTGTGAGGCTGCTCAGAGCGTTCCCAGAGTCTCCGGGCTGGAGGGGGTTTGCTGGGAACAGTTCCTGCGTGGTCCCGGCGCCTCTTCCCTCACCGGGGGCCGCGGCTGTGCCTGCAGGAGGATGTGCAGGCGCCCGTGTCACAGCGGAGGGTCAGCTCTCTGTCACCGCTCGGGTGACAGGGCTGAGTGCAGCCGCCTCGGTCTGGTGATCTGTCCAAACCTCCTTCCCGGAGAGCTCGTGATGTCCCCTGTCCCCCGGCGAGGACAAGGAGCATGTCACCTTGCCACAGAGGAGTCCCATTCTTAGCAGCTAATTTAGAGCGCGGGGAAGGAGTGCCCTGAAATCGCCCGAGCCTCTCCTGGAGGCTCAGCGCGGCGGCTCCGGAGCCCTTCAAACAAATCTGGGTTAGCCGAGGACTCGGCAGCCGGGCCGCCCCCGGGCGCCGCTCCTGCCCCGGGCCCGGGAGGAGCGGTGAGGATGCCCCGGCTCCACCTCCACCGCTCCGGCCGTGCCGAGAGGACAGAGCTGCCCGCCCCAATCCTGCGCTGCTGCCAGGAGCCTTTCCAGCCGGGCTGGCTTTGGGGAGCCCTCGGGAGAAGGGCTGGAGCCCGCATCCCGCCCGGGAGCATCCCGGAGGTGCTCGGTGCTGGCCGGAGTCAGCGCTGGGGATGGTCCTGCCCTTTTGGGAAGCTGGTGGCGCTCCAGGGGCTGGAACATGAGGAGCAAAAGCTGAAGGAAGGTCTCAGGGTTTCCAGCGTGACTTTGGCACAGCGTGTCCCCCGTGGTGGCATTTTTGGGGAGCGCTGGGGTGCCCTGCTCTTGCTGCAGGGTGTGTGACAGGGCGGGGAGTGACGGGGCTCTTCTCCCTCCCTGGCACTGCCGAGTGGCCCTGCTTTGTCACACTTATTGATTCTGATCTTACAACCGATGTAGCAGCACAGCTCTCCCCAGCCCCTGGGTGCTCCTGACTTAATGAAGTCCCTTTCCTGCTCTCCTTGTCAGTTCTGTGGCCAGCAGGGGCTGGGGCACGGAGGCTGTGTGGAAAGGGCTCGGGGGAAAGGGAAAGTGCCAGCAAGGGTAAAACAAATCCCTGTAAATATCAGGGGGTAAGCCGTGGGTTGTGGGTGATGCGTCTCAACTGCTGCTGGGGCCAGGCTGTGACCCCTTGTGCTGGGGCAGGGAGGAAGAGGAGACTGGGAAAAGGAGCTGAAACGAGCCGGTTTGCAGATGCGAGAGCGTCTCTGCTGCCAGGGTATCCTAGGAAACCCAGCCGCCTTTCTGGAGGGACAGGTTGGTACCTGCTGTACCTCAGGGAGAGGGTGAGAGAAAGAGTGCTAATTGCTCAGCACGCCAGAGAGCTGCTCTGGCCTGTAATTAGATGAATTAGTGGAACAATGACCCAATTTCCCTCGCTTTTCGGATTGCTGCAAACAACCCCGAGGTTGCTGCCTCCCTCTGTCCCGTTCTCCTCCCCATCCCCTCCTCTCCCACCCTCTGCTGCTCTACTGCAACTTCCCTGCTCCTCCCCCAGCGTCTGGGGACCAAGCCTGGGTGGGAGAGGGTTCTGCCAGCATCCCTGAGGCGCAGCATCCCCGTTCCCAGAGCAGGTGCAGGATCCTTAAGCCTTTCCACTGCTGGACTCAGTGTGCACCAGCTCCCTCCTGCCCCAGTTTGTTTTCCAGAGATGGGCTTGGGAAAAAAATAAAAAAAAATCTTGGTGTTTCAAAAGAAAACCTCTGGAGTCCTTCCTGTGCCTGCTGGTTTGCCTTCCAAGGTCATCAAACTTTCATTACTATAGATTTTGGAATGTACGTGAGGTTTTCGGCTCCTTCTCAGCCGTCCCAGAGGTGGGACTCTGAGGAAGCTCCGTGTGTGGAAAAAGCCAGGGCAGCTGCTGGCTGGAGGTGCTGCCACAGCAGCACGGAGGGCAGTGACTCACATCTCTGGGGTGCTGCTCCTGGTCCACGTGCCACCTTCCTGGCAGGGAGGTCAGTCCTGGGCAGCCAGGGTGAACGTGGTGTCAGTGCTGTTGAGACCCCAGGTGGGATCCATGGGTGATGTGGGGCTGTCCCCAGCCATGCTGAGCTGTGGGGGACACTGATGGGGTGCTGCTGGGGCTGGGGGGACCCTGCCCGCCTTTCTCTGGTGATAGCAGCCCGTGAATTTGGGTGCGGGCATCAAACAAGGCTCGGGGAGGAGCTGAATCCCTGTACCTGCCCGGGGACCCGGTTTTCCTCGTGGCTTCCCTGGCCTGGCGTGAGAACACGGCCCTGAAGTGGCCAAGGGCTTTCCCTGGGATGACTCTGCTGTGTCCCTGTGCCCACAGCATCCTCGCCACGGCCGGGACACACTTCAACACCCACGTGGACCTGCGGACGCTGCGGGCCGTGCGCGTGCTCAGGCCCCTGAAGCTCGTCTCGGGCATTCCCAGTAAGTTGGATGCTCCTGATCTTCCTCCCGGGGTGTGCACACCTGTCCCTGATGTCCCTGGGGTGAGAGGGGTCCTTGTGCCACCTTATCCCACCTCTCCAGCTAGTGGGAGCTGGCAGGTGGCAGCACTTGGTGTCCCCGGGTGGCACTGTCCCCTGCCCAGCCCGTTCTGTGCTTGGCAGAGCCCGCTGGCTGCTCCCTTTCCCTGGCCAGAAGGCTGTGGGTGGATCCTTTCAGGACTGGGCTTTATTCAGGGGTGATTTCTTGTTTTGTTTTTTTTTCTTTTTCTTTTTGTTGCAAGATCTCATCTGTTGGCACGGGGATAAATAAAGAAACTAGGCTGCTGCTGGCACCAGTCCTCCTGTCCCTCCTGCCCTGGGCACTGGCAGGGCTGGATCTGTGCCTTGGGGACAATGAGGGGGGCAGAGCTGCACAAGCCATGTCCCACCAAGCCCAGGTGGGGCAAGGACAGGCAGGATGTTGGAGTGGGGACCAGAAGCAACTTTTGCTGGAGCCTTGCTCTTCAGCTTGGCTTTCCCTGCCCTGCAATGGTGCTGTCCTCCAGGATCCTCCTGCTCAGAGAGATCCTCCGGGCTGTGCTGCATCTCTCTGTTGACTGTCCCTCCTCCCTGCTCCCTGTCTTCCTCCTGGGAGCTGGGATGGATGTGTCCCTGGAAGGGGGTTAGCGTTGCTGTTCTGAGCCGTGCCCTTTTCTCTCCTCTCCCAGGCTTGCAGATTGTCCTGAAATCCATCATGAAGGCCATGGTGCCTCTCCTCCAGATCGGCCTGCTGCTCTTTTTTGCCATCCTCATGTTTGCCATCATCGGCCTGGAGTTCTACAGCGGGAAGCTGCACCGAGCCTGCTACACAAACAATTCAGGTGGGGACAAGGGCTTGGCACCCTCTCCGCCAGCGGAGGAAAGCTGGGACCAGCTGCCCCTCACCTCTGCCCCCTTTGGCTCTGTGCTGTGTGCTCGCAGGTGAACTGGAGGAGCTGGACCCCCCCCATCCCTGCGGGGTGCAGGGTTGTCCCCCGGGCTACGAGTGCCGGGAGTGGATCGGTCCCAACGACGGGATCACGCAGTTCGACAACATCCTCTTCGCTGTGCTGACCGTCTTCCAGTGCATCACCATGGAAGGGTGGACCACAGTCCTCTACAACGTGAGTCCTGCTGCCCTGGGGGCTCTCTGGGCAGCCGGGGGTGGGCAGCCGGAGGCTGTTGCTGTGTGCTGCAACACGGAGTTGCAATCCAGAGTTTCCTTCCTGATGGAGATGGGGTTGATCCTTCCAGAGGGGCGTGCTCCACGCCTCCAGGCTAAGGGGGCTCCGAGGGCCTGGTCCTCACCTCTGACTCGGTGCAGAGAGCAAAACCTCGTGGGCACGTCCTGCAGCGATGCTCCTGCTTGAAGGCTGTCCCTGGGGAGGAATCCCTCCTTGCCTGCTCCTGCTGTGCTCCCCAGGGCAGCTCTGTGAGAGTTGGACGTGTTTTCTGGGCGTTGCAGACTGGGCAGAGGATGTCTGGTGGCCGGGGAAAGCCTCAGAGCTGGGCTCAGAGCCCTTCTCTGGGGCAGGGGCAGCATTTCAGTGCCCAGCAGGGATCTTTGTGCCGGTGGAGCAGGGAGTGGCTGGGCTGAGTGCCTGTGGTTTGCAGCTGCTGGGAGCTGCTGATGCCCCAGCCCTTGGAGTGCCCAGAGAGCAACTCGAGGGCAAAGCTGGAAGAAAAGCTCCAGGCGATCCCAGAGTGCAATACCGCCGTGGGCGACTGGCCATGGAAGCGTGTTTGAGTTTGTGGGCTAGAAGCAACCGTGCCTGTTCTGTTCCCAGCCTAATTTCAGCATCAATTTTGGCGTCATTGCACCGGGAATGTTTTTATACCCTGGTTCCCATAACGCCCGGAGATTTGCAGAGTGGCATTGCTCTGCGGGAGGCAAATTGGATGGCATGTGGTGGGGAAACTGCTTCAGGAGGGACTCTGAACTCCGTTCAGGAGGGACTTTCAGGGCGAAAGGACGTTTTTAAACCCCAGGCTGTCAGCACTGGGGCCTCCTTCCTTGCTCAGTCTGTCACAGGGTCCCTCTGGGGGTGCAGGATGGTGTGTGTGGACAGATGGACTGTGAAACCTAGACTGGAGTAGAAAGGGGAGAGTTCATTGCAAAGGCTTGAGCTTTCCACGAGGATTTGGTTTTCCTCTTCCTAAAGGAGATGGCCGTGTCAGGATTTTGCTGTGTCAGTGGGAGAATTAAGCAGGATTGAACGACCTGAGCGTCCAGACTGAAAAAACACAATTTTGTGTCTGTTTCTGGTGTGTCAATGGGATTAGAGATTTACCCACAGCACCTATTGCCCAGGTATAATTCAGCATATCAGGGAAGGTGGTTTTCCAGTGCCCTGGGCAGCTGCTCCCACTGTCATATGTGGCCTGTGCTTGCCTGTGCCTGGTGCCAGCCACCCACCCTGGGCCTTGCTCTCGTGTTAATGACTGTCCCCCTGCAAAACTGCAGAGACTGGATGTGGCACTTGACACCACGATCTAGTCGAGGTCTTCGGGCTGGGTTGGACTCGATGATCTTGAAGGTCTCTTCCAACCCACACATTCTGTGATTCTGTGATTGATTCTGTGATTCTGTGAAAACCCGCTTCCATCAGTGCCCCCCTTCCCAGCCTTTGGAGCCTGCAGCCATCAGCAGCAGCACTCCCCGTGCTGGAGTCCTGCTGGTGGGGTGTGAGGGGATGGGGAACAGACGGGCAGTTTATGGTCTGGTGGAGCTCAGGGGTTTGTTTGAGTGAGCCTGGTCTCCTGCTCCTTGGGGTGTCCTTGCTGGGAAGGCTGGAGCTGATCCCTTCAGTGTCTGGGATTTGCTGATTCATCACCTGGGTCTGAATACCCAGGAGCTGGGAGCTCTGAAAACTGTGCCTACCCTACAGGAACCCCTATTTACTACCCTAGGTGCTGAACTGGGGGCTCTCTGGGACCCCCGTGGGAATCCAAATCCTCTTCCCAGCACAATCAGCAAAGCTGGGCAGACGTGCTCTGTCACTGGCGTCGCTGTCATGCTCTGCCACCACGTTCCCAATGGCCAGGACCATAAATAAGGTGCCTCCCTTCCCTGTTCCTCTGCAAAGGCCCAGGTGGTACTGACCACTCATGGAAAGGAGCAGGGACCTTCCCTGGCTTTTCACTGAGTGAGAGTTTGGGGCCCTGGAGCCATTAAACGCTGCTGATTCAGCTCGGGGGGTGGCCGGAGCTGGTGTTCCCAGCACTGCTGGGCCGCACCTCCCGTCCTCCCCAGGGACTCCCAGGGGGCCTCGAGGTGCAAAGGCTGTGGGTGCTTGGTCCTTTTGCTGCTTGGAGACAGAAAAAGGGATTTCTGTCCTTTTGTTTTTAGTAAAGAGACGAGGGGCGCGGTCCCTGGGGGGTGCGGGAGGAGGGCCGGGAAGCCACAGGGGTGCTCTGCCATCCCCTTCATCACCTGGAGCAGCCGGCCAGAGCAGGCTCCTGCTGCCAAGCAGCGTGGGCCTTGCCCAGCCCATGGCCCGGGTTCGGGGGTTCAGCAGGGGACTCGGTTTTCCCACCGGGATAAAGTGATGGGAGGCTGCGTCCTTGTGGATTAACGCTGCAGGGGAGAGGGAGATGGCAGGAGAACCACTTTAGCAATCGCTGAAAGAAATTGCTTACTCTAGAATTCCCCTGTGTGGCTGGATCATGATTTTTAAGATCTGTTTTTCCACCATTCCACCAGGTCTAGGAGCGTGTCTCCTGGAATTTGCAGGCAGCATTGCAACAAGCTAATTTCCACATGGATTATTTCATCCCTGTGCTTGCTTTTTGCTTTCTTCATGTCAGCTTTGCCTTCATGAAGCAGAACTCACGGTATGGGTTGAAATAAAAGAATTTGGGGATGTTGTGGCTTTTCCAGCTCCCGTCCCTGGGAGCCTGGAGGACTTTGAATTCTTTTGGAGGGGAGTCGGACTTTGAGATTGGCTCTGTGGTCTGAAACGGGCGCTAAGAAATATTTTGGTTTTCTTCTTCTCCTGGAGCAGACGCCCCTTCCCTGGGCTGGCTCCAGACCAAGCCTGATTCCTGTAGGGACCAGAGGGAAGCACAGTGCTGGCAAAGAGACTCACTGTCCTACTTCTCCGCCTCTGCAGCCGTGCTGGCGTGGGGCAGGGATGCATTTTGTCATGCAACTGTGCTGCTGGGGCTGGGGGGATGGCAGGGCTGCTGAGAGGCTCCCCAGCAGTGGGGCACGGGTGACACTGGTGGCTTTGCATGCTCAGCCCGGCTCCCACCATGCCAGGAAGCAAACTGCTGAGGAGTTTGAAATCAATATTTCCTGAGGGAGCTGGGAGGGCTCACCCTGGAGAAAAGGAGGCTCAGGGGGGACTTTCTCACGTCCCTACAACTTCCTGACAGGAGGCTGTGACCAGCTGGGGCTTGGCCTCTTCTCCCAGGAAACAGGGTGAGAAGCATTGCCCTCAAGTTGCACCAGGTGAGGTCCAGATTGGATATTTAGAAAAAAACTTCTCCAAAAGGGTTGTCAGGCCCTGGCACAGGCTGCCCAGGGAAGCGCTGGGGTCACCATTGCTGGATGGATTTACAGGATGGGCAGATGTGGCACCTGGGGACATCTTTTAAACGTCCCCATCTTTGAAATGGTTGAGTGGTGGCCTTGGCAGTGCTGGGTTGGAGGTTGGACGACCTCGGAGGGCTTTCCCAGCCCAAACACTGCTGTGATTCCCGCTGGCGCTGCTCACAGGCTCTGGGTGGGCCTGCTGCGTGTTTCCCTGCATGGGTCTGGCTGCCAGGCTGAACTCCTCACCCTCTCCTGGCACAAGGGATTGGGGCCACAGGGAAAGCGGAGGGCCAAAGGGCACAGGGAGCCTTAGGAGAGGCCAGGGCTGAGTGCTGAGAGCCTGCTGGGTGCCTTTGCAGCGGGAGGGGAGCGTTTGCTGGGGGAAAGGACACCGAGCTGCTGGTGGCTTCCAAAAACACCTCCCAAAATGCAGTGCTGGTGGGCAGAGCTGTGTCCATGGCCTCGGAGGAGGTGGCTCTGGGTCTTGCAGTGCCATGCAGAGCTGGGCAGCTGCAGCAGAGAGCCAGGAGGCGGCAGGGGTGCGGGTTGGGTGCCAAGTGTGAGCTGTGTGTGCAGGAGTGGCTGGAAAACAGGAGCTGCTGCAAGGATGGGGGTTTGCAGCATGGGTGACTCAGCCCCCACGTGCTTCCAGCGTGCTGGAGGTGCTGGGGCCGGGAGGGGAGGGTCCCCATTGTGCCTGGGGTCTCCTCTGTGCATGGGGTGCAGAAGGGTTTTGGTGACTCTCACCATGTGCAGAAGTCATTTCGTGCTGCCGGTGCAGGGCAGGGTTTGGCTTGGGCTGGTTTTGTCTGTGAAGCACCAGATTTGAGACCACAGAATGGTTTGGATTGGAAGGGGCCTTTTAAAGTCATCTGGTCCAACCCCTGTGCCAGGGGCAGGGACAGCTTCCCCCAGTGCAGGCTTCTCAGAACCCCATCCAACCTGGCCTTGAACACTTCAGGGATGGGGCATCCACCACCTCTCTGGGCAATCACCTTTGCCAGTGTGTGGTCACCCTCCTTGGAAAAAAATTCTTCCTTATGTCTAATTTAAATCAACCCTCTTCCAGACTAAAACCATTACCCCCTGTCCTGCTAAAATGTTTGTTCTCATCTCCCTTACGAGCCCCATTAAAGTACTGAAGGTCTTCTGCTGGAGCCTGGCCTGGAAATGCAGTGACACATCCATCCTTTCTGAAACAGGGGCTGCTCAGGCCAGCCTGATTTGGGGCACTGGGGAAGGGAGGGAGGTGTGTTAGTATCACTGTGTTAGTCATGCTGGGGCACATGGATCAGAAATGTGAGCAGGGCTCGGCTGTTCTGCTTCCTGCCCCATCCCCATTTGCCCCAGTCGACCTTGGAGGGGGTCAGAGGAGGACTGTGTTGCAGAGCAGTTGTTTTTCCATGTGTGTGTGTACAAAATTGCCCATCGGCCTCCATTCCTGGGGTTCCACAGCCGTCCCTTGGGATGCTAAGCCCTGAGCTGCCCTGCCCCAAGCACCTTTGTGTGAGCAGGGTGAGACCTGAGCGTGGTGCAGCTCTGGCTGGGTTCCTCCTCAGCCTTTTGGGAGAGTGAGGCTTTCCACGGAGCAGCCAGGAGGCAGCAGCAAAATTAATGACTCAACCAGAGAGGGTTTTCCTCTTTTTTTGGTGGGGGGGTTTGCTCAGGCCTGAGAGGAGCTGGGAAACCTCCCCGAGCCCCAGTACTTCCAGGAGCTGCTGCAGATCCCGGTGTCTGTCACCAGGGCAAGAGCTGCAGCAGTGCCAGCCATGTGCCAAGGGCTGTGGGAATTCTGCTGGTGGTGCAAAGATCCCCGAAACAGCCCTGACACCACAGCGATGGGCTGGAGGAGCTCGGTACAGCAGGAAACTGGGAGCGCGATGCCTAACGGTGGCTCCCAGCAAGAAGCCGGGAAGAGGAGAAGGAGGAGGAGGAGGGAGAGGTGGGAGGGATGGCAAAAAGAGGGAAACCACCTGGATTTTTAGCCCTCTGTGCCCTGGGACGGCGCCAGGCTCTCCGGCCGGAACGCTGGCCGAGGGAGCGGGAGTCGCTTCTTATGTGTTTTAAATTAAAACGCAACGCACACAGAATATCCTGGCGGGGAGGGATGAAAATTTAATCAGCACCCGGAGCTGCCGGCAGCTCGGCGGCGAGCACAGCCCGCGGTGCCTCTGCAGCTATTCCTGGCGGCTCCCGGCCGTGCGGGCACGGCGGGATGGGCTCAGGGATGGGGCGCTGGGGGCTGCCAAAAAGTGTCCCCGGCACTTGTGACACCGCGGGCAGAGCCCTTCCCTCCCTCCCTTTCCTCTGAAATGCTGCGTGTTTTAAACACGGTTGGGAGCAAATTCAGAGAGGAAGGCTTCGGGTTCCACCCCAAAGGTTCGATCCCTTCCCAGCTCCAAAAATGAGCTGTTTTCACCCCCAAATGGCTCCAGTTGGTGCCCGTGCTGCCAGCCGTGGGTGCTGGAGCCCGGCCCTGCCAGGCACGTGTGTGGCAGGCAGCCTGCTCTCCCCTCTCCCTTTTGAAATACGACTTTCTCCGCTCTCAGCAAAGCCAGACCCACACCAGCTTGCCAAATGTTCCTGCCTTTTTTTTTTCCCCCCTCCTTTCCCTTCTTCCCCTTTTTCCCTCTGTGTGTGTGTGTATGTGATGAAATGACACAGCAAGAAACAAACTGTGTCTGCTGGATCCCAGCTTTCAGGCATGTTCTATCAAAAGCTGCCTGCCCACTCCCTCTTCCCTGCCCGCGCGGGAAAGTCTCACTCCAAGACGGGAGTGAGCTGCTGGGAGCCCCGGAGGAGCTCAGAGGGGCTGCTGGAGCTGCCACTGCTCCAGCACAGGGGCTCTGGCACTGCCCAGCAGCCCCAGGATCAAGGCTGGCAGGTGGCAGAGGGGTCTCAGCGCTGCCTTGCTGCTCTTTGCTAAACCCAGGACTTGTCATTCCATTAGCAGCTTTGGTTGCTGGGAATGGTGTTGGAGAGCAGGTTCCAAACTGGTGGATGTGCTCCTGTGCCCCAGGGTTGGGCTGTGGGGCTGCTGTGGGTGAGGTTGTGCCGGGGCCTGTTGGCCCAGAGCAGCGCGGCTGAAGCCGTGGACGTTCCTTCATCCAGGAACATCGTACACCAATGGAAACCACGTCGTGGGGGCCCAAGCTGCCTCTCCGGGCTTGCAGCGTGCCCAAAACAAAGCAGGGATGCAGGCCCCCTGAGAAACAGCCCCACGGCTGCTCCTGTGGAAGCCCAGCCCCGCTGCAGCGTCCGGGGTGTGGGTCCGGCGGGAGAGGCCGCGGCGCCGGCGCATCGCTCTGCGCTGGCAACAACCACGAGGCTTTGCAAATGCTCCCTCAGGAAAAGTTCATCCTGCCTGCAGAGGAGTTAGGGGGGTGCTGGGGAAGGCACAGGAGGGGTCTGGGCAGGGGGAAAGTGGAAGTTTGGGAGCAAAAGCGGAGGGATGACAGTGAGGGGTGACTGTAGGGAGAGGCGGAGCAGAAGGCACTCGCGGGGACTGGGTTTGTGCGCTGGTGCTGGGGCATCTGGGTGCAATTCCTCGGTGTGTCGGGGGAGAACGGCACCAAAGTTGGTCTCGGTGCCTATTTCAAATATTTTGAAAATTCTGGATTTCTAGCAATGCTCCCGGCAACGCTTTTTTTTTTTTGCGTTCCATTCAGGAAACAGAAAAGTGAAATGCATCGTGTCCTTTTCCTGTTTCCCCCACTCCCTCCCTGCACTCAGAGAGAAGATTATGCTGAGCTCTGTGTCCCCCTCTGGCATTATTCCTGCCTGTCCCTGCCACCCCAGAGCTTCCCAGGGCAGTGAGGGGCGGTGCTGGAGGGAGGGAATGGGGCAGGAGGTGCCACCCCCCCCTGCCTGGAGACCCTGACACTCGGCCACTGTCCCACCCTGGGCCGGCCCTGACCTTGCAGAGGAAATGCGCCCATTTCCTCATTAACCTGATTTGGGAGAGCAAAGCATTTCCATTCAGATCTTGTCCAGCGCCAGGGTCGCTGATGGATCCCAGGCAGGGAGTGAAGCATGGCCCTGCATGCAGCAGATTCAATTACCGCTGTTAAAGGGAACAAGGAGATCTGTTACGGAGCCGGGGAGAGCACAGCGGGTGTCAGGGTCTGGAGGGAACTGCTTAGGCCAGGGAATCTGCTGGGAGGTATTTTTATAATTAATTTATAAATTAATGACCTCCCCCCCGCCACCTTTTGCCGGGTGGCGAGGCTGCTGGCCTGTGCGTGATTCTGCAGCTGTGGTTTGCAGGGAGGAGCAGGTCAGGGGGGCTGTCAAAGGGGAGGTGACGCTGGGGGGACACCGTCAGCTATGGCAGGGCCACCGTGGGTGTCACCACCAGGCAAAGACCATTGGAAGGTGCTGGGCCAAGGATTTGGGGTGCAAATCGTGGAAGCTGTGGTGGCTTTGCACCCTCTGTCCTGCTCTGTGAGCACCCAAGAAGTGCTGGGGAGGGCAGGCACAGCTCTCTTTGAGGGATCCTTGAGATCCGTGGCTTTCCCCACCATCCCCAAACCTCTGTGTGAGTGAAATCCACATCCTGCTGCTCCTCAAAAGCTTTGGGTGCCCACGGCTTCCCCTCCCCAGGCTGGTGAGCAATGAGTGGCCCCTAAGGCTCCCTGCACAGACAGAAGCTGCTCCCTGTTTATTTTTAGCCAGGGGAGACTGAGTTTGGGGGGTTTATTGAGGTTTTCCCCCCCTCCCTTCCCCTATGGCAAAGAAATCCTGAAGGTTCCCCTGCGCCGCAGCCCGAGGGAGGGGACGTGTGGGCTGTGAGCTTGTGCTGTGCATTCAACTTGAGGATAAATTTAGATTTCTTTAGATTCCTGGCCCCCCCCGGGGTGAGACCTGCTTTTGCAGCTTCCTGTGCCTTTTCCTGCCCTTTGGGGGGAAAAAGCAAAACGAAAAAAACCTCCCAAAACCAAACACACACCACAAGAGCTGCCTAAAGAATAACCTTGTGCTTGGGGGTTGAGAAGCAGGAGGTGGTGGAGGCTCTTTCCCTCAGGAAGGTCCTGCTCCCCTGCCTCAGTGGTGTCATTTGTGGGCTCAGAGGGCTTCCCTGGCAGCAGGATGGGCCGTGCCAAGGTGTGGGTGTGGTGGCCCTTGGTCTGGTGGCCACAGAGGAGTTTGGGGGGTGGCGGGTACATCATGAGAAGGAGGCCTCTCAAAGGGAGGGGAAGAAGCAGCAAAGATTTGGCACCGAGCAGCTCCTCCGTTTCCCAGAGGAATATCAAAAGCCTGTCCCAAAGAGCTTGGGTGAGCGAAGGGAACCTGCTCAGCTGTGCAGGGAGCAAGGCAGGAACCTGGAATTTCTTCATTAAAGGAGTCGGTGTAATTTAGGGATTAAAATTCCTGTGTCTGCCCTGAATTCTGCAAACAACAACCTCCCAGTACCTTCAACAAAGGGGGAAAATGAAAACCTGTGGGAAGGCACAGTTGGACCAAGATGATGAACTACTGCCTACAGAGGGATATCAAGAACAAGTGACGCCCCACAGGAATGGGAAAAGACGCTGCTCAGTCAAGACAACGACATCTTGGTGCCGAAAAAGTTGGGAAGACTATGAGGGCCATAGCAAAGTTGTGTTGACACCGACCTCCTGGAGGAGCAGTGAGTGGTTCCTCACCCCTGCAGACAGAAGCAAGGCCCACTGAAATGACATCTGGAGGGATTTGGGCACGGATGGACGTTTCAGCCCCCGCCTTTGGCCAACGCAAAGTGGCAAAAGCCGTGACACCGGGAACGAGGGCACGGCCAACGTGGAAACTCAACGCTGAGACCACCGGCCCTGGTGCTCGGGATGGCTTCCCCCCCAGGCTCGGAGGGAGCTGGCACATGAAATGGCAGGTCTGGTAACAAGTATTTTTAACAGCTCCATCGAGTTGGGGGAGGCACCATCTGACTGGAGGATAGCGAATGCGATGCCTATATTTAAAAGCGGGGGGAGGAGGGGAGGAAAAGTAAGGCAGGCAGGAATAGGACTGCGAGGCTGACCTCGATCTCATGCCATTTCGGAACAGGTTTGGGAGGCAAGAGAGGAAAATGAGTCACGGGTTTGTCAAAGGTAGGTCACGCCGGGCTAACCTGGCATCGCAGGCCCGGAGACGTGGTGGAGCTGCTCCTTGTAGTAAAGGGTTTGCTCTGGGAAACTGGGAATGGAGAGGGGAAGAGGGGAAGGGGGCGAGGAGCTCTGTCAGGCTGGTGGGGAAGGGAGCAGTGCTGGGGTGGTGTTGAGGGGACACGGGAGATGTCACCGACTCGTGGAGTCCTTGGGGATGCACCTCGGGCTTTCCTGCCTCCAGCATCCACTGGCTTTCCCAGAGCTGGAGGGACAGAGGCTTCCACCCACCATTTGAGGGCCAGAGGAAGAGATGTGGGATGCAATGAGAGATGGAAAGCCAGGGCTGGCTGAGGAGCAGCCAAGATCTCTCCTTGGAGCTCAGGTCTGTGTTGGCTGGGAAACGGCAGCGTGGAGGAGGAGAGGGTGAGCGGGTGACATCGGAGTGACCACGAGCTGGCTGCAGGGCAGGGGGGTCGTGAAGGAGGAGGGAGGACGGTGGGAAGCAGGTGGGGTGGTAAAGTCTCTGTGGCATCCTGCAGGGATGGAGTGTGACCCATCAAACTGCTCACTCGGGTCTCCTGTGTCCAGGAAGGATGAACTGAGCCTGGACTGGAGCAGGGAAGGGGCTACTGGATAAAATAGGGCATGAGAGCCAGTTGGGCAAGAGAGAACGGGAAGAACCTGGCTTTGGCCAGCCAAGCAGAGGCTGGAGATGGCTGTGATTGCTGTCTAGAAATAGATCAGGGTGGAAACAGGAAGGGAAAGAGCTATTTCAGCCAAAGGCCAGTGCTGGCAAAAGAACGGAGTGGTATAGAAAATGACCACAAATAAATTTAGGCTGGAAATTACAGCAGCCATTGGAACATCTGCTTGAGGAGGCTTCCAGTGGGGATAGCGAGTTTTTGGCAGTCTGAGTGGCTGAGCAAGTAGCAGATGATGGTCTGGAGCTGCTGCATCCAGATTGGGCATCACCAGTTCCTGGGTTTGTAGGGAGCGTTGGGATGTCCCCTAAGAAATTTCATGTTGGTGCAAAGCTGGCACCAGCCAGGAGGACCCGTGTGGCTGCTGGTGGCAGTGCTGTGCCTGGGGCTGCTGGTGGCAGCCTGGGTGGTTGGGACCGTCCCTGAGCTCACTGTGGCCAGTGCTGTGTCCTTGAGTTTGTGGGTCCACAGCTCCCCATCTCCTCCTCTGCCCCAGCAGTGCCCCTCCGGCAGCTGCTGGGTGCAAGTGCTGCTGGGACCTCCCAAATCCCTTTAAAAATCTCTCCAACCCCCTTTGCCTCCACCTCCAGGGGAGCCAGGCACTCGAATGCACAGAGGTTGGGATCACAGTCAGCCCATGCCGCCGGAGTCCTGCCAAGCCCCTCCCTCAGCTTTCCCTGCTGCGTGTCCCCCGTGTCACCAGCTTTGCTGTGCCCGAAAAATGGAGAGGGAAGAGGTGGTGTGAGCACTGATAACCCTGGAGAAACTGCCCATTTCCTCCTCTATCTCCTGCTGAGATGGCTAAAGAAGGGGTGGTGATGGCCCCGGTTTGGGGGAGGATGTCTCGTTCTCCTGTAGGAAAGGAGCTCGTCTGTTTTGCACTCCCTGTGACAAGGACCTCGGGGAAAGCCTGTGTTTTTTGGGCAGGAGCCAGTTTCAAAGGCAAGCAGTCCTGAACAAGAGTGGCAGGTCCCCAGTGGCATCTTGGCAGGGAGCTGAAGCCCAGCCAAGCTTGGGCTGAGGGTTGCACGATGCCTTGAAGAGTGATGCCATGGGAAATGGTGCTGCCAGAGCAGAGCGCCGTGCCCGGGGTGTCTCTGGAGATGTGCTGACCATTGCCTGGCTGGGATTCCCATGCATCCTCCCTCCCTCCCTGTGCTTGCTTCTCCCGTGGCCCTAAAGAAAGGGGCTGGCTGCAAACTGGGGCTCTTGAGAGAGCAGGATCTTGAGAGGGTGTGTGTGGTTTTCCTGCCACCAAAGGAGGAGAGCAGGGAGTCCTTCCAGATGCTTTCAGCGCCCTTTGCCGCTGCTGCGTGCCAGGTGCTCCTTGTCACCGAGATGGCCGCCCACAAAACCCCCTGTCGCCGTGCTGTGGTCAGTGCCTGTGCCGGTGTCACCCTCCCTGCCCTGGGCTCGGTGTCAGGGCGATGGGGACACCCAGCTGAAGTTCCCACTGGAGGAAGACTCTGGCACGGTGAACTTTCCTTCCTCCTCGGAGTCGCGCTTCTCCCGTTGCAGAGCCTGATGTGCCTCAGCTCCTGCACTGGCCGACCAGGAGACGTGGTGCCAATGACTCAGATGAAGATGAGGGCTTAATTAGCACGGGGAGAGGGGGGAAGAGAGAGAGAAAAGAGAAAGAGTCTTTCATTGCAAGAAGATTGATACCACCTCCCCCAGACAGTCACGTTCTGCCGCATCACCCTCAGCCCGGCGTCATGTGCACCGTGCCTGACACCAGAGGACAAATGGGGCCGGGGAGGCGGCTGGGAGGGACAGAGGGGCACTGCTTTATTAAAACCTCTGGTAAATTAATGTCTGGAGGTACTGAGCAGGGCTCATCAGGAGCCTTTGCAGCTGTCGGGCTGCGCCCCGCGCTCAGAGCTGCCGCCTGCTCCCAGCTCCTCGGCTTTGGGGGGTGTTCCCGTGGTCTGCAAGGTGTTAGTGATGATGCCAGCGGCAAAATGCCTCTTTGGAGGTTCCCCACCATGCATGAAGGGGCAAACATTGGCCGCCTCTTCTTTAGAAGACCTTCCCTGGTCTTAGGGCACCCTATGAACCTGTGCTCGGTGGGCCCTGCTGCCGTGGGCCTGCTTTGCCCCATGCTGGTGAATGTGCCTGGGAGCCCTGAATCAAACTGCTGCAGAAAACGTGCTCAGGGTGACCTCTCACCCTCAGCACCTCAGTTTTGGGAGGTGCAGGACCCTGCACCTCCAGCTCTACCCACCCCTTACAGTCTCTGCAGAGGTGGTTGGAGGGGGAGAGCGGTCCGGCCTGATGAGGACGGGAGACAGGAGAGAATGGCTGGTGCGGGGTGCTGAGGGGTGCCAGGGCTCTTCTGTGGGGGATCAGTGCCCACCAAGGCTTGGCAGGCTTGGCCACGTCACCCCGAGGAGCCTGGTGTGGTCAGCCTGGAGCACTGCAGTTAACACACCCTCCCTCCGCCCCGTCGCTGGTGGGGAAAGTGATGTCACACATGTTTATTTTTCTTTCCCCTCCAGACCAATGATGCCTTAGGAGCCACCTGGAACTGGCTGTACTTCATCCCCCTCATCATCATTGGATCCTTCTTTGTCCTCAACCTTGTCCTGGGAGTGCTGTCAGGGTAAGCAGTGTGGTCATTCCCTGCGAGCTGTGACTGTCACACATTTCTGGGACGTGAGGCTGGTCCCTGTGTCCCTCCATCCCCTCCATACCTGCCTGCCCCACAGCAAGGGATCCTTCCCTGGCTGTGTTTGCTTCTTTCTCTCCCTGGGGAGCTGGGAAAGGGACAGCCTTGAAGATATTTATTATTAATGTTACTTCACCTTGATGAAGATCCTGTGCTTTTGGTCCCCTGGGAGAAATGGTCACTGGGGATCTTCTGGCTGCTTGGGACCTGCAAGAGGGGAGAGACATGGGGTGGGGGTCTGTGAAAATGCGTTTGTGGTGGGGTGTGCAGGGTTGGGGTGGGTTTGGGGAGCGATACAGAGCACCTCTGTGCTGTGAGCAGGAGGATGTGCCCTGCTCTGGTGGGGTGCACACTGGTGAGGACAGGGGTGCTTGGGGTGCACGTGGATAACCCCAGAAGATAAGGAAGGAGGGATGAAGCAACTGTCTCTGTCCTGCACTTCCCAAGGGGAAGGCAGTTTTAATCCAAGACATCGATGTGGGTTTGGAGACAAAAACCTCTTCTTGTCTCCATGACAATGAACTGTAGTTGCATCAGCACATCCTCAGCTGCTGGCAAGGGCTGGTGAACGGTGTGCCCTCTCCTGCACGGGGGGAAGATGTGGGCTCCTCTGTTCTGACTGAAGCAGGTCATTCTTTAGCTAATTATGCATCATGGCAAAATGCAAAAGTCATCATAGCACGGGTCTGGCCAGATGGGAAGCCCTTAGATGCAAGGGTCAGGGTGGAGAATGGCCTTGGTGGTCTCTGTCTCTTTCCCGAGTGTCCCTGGAAGTTCAGGTGTGATGGTGGTGATTTCAGGAGTTTCAAGAATGGCAGGGGGGGGTCTGTTATCGGGCTGAATTTTCCCAGCTTTCGTTCTGACTGAGGTCTGGGGTCTGACTGAGTCCAGGGGCCCTGGGGACAGGCTGCAGGAAGGGCCTCCTGTTGCCTTGCAGAGAGGGAATTCTTATGGGGGATGAAGATGTCCAAGCAGCCTCGGGTGGAATTTGTGCTTATGCCACATCCAGCTTGGGCATTTGGGCAGAGTCCAGCTGGGTCTCGGTGGCAAGCAGGAGCTTTCCTACAAAAGCCTGGAGAGGGGAAGTTAGGAAGCTGGGAAAGCCCTTATTACAGCGCTGAATCGTGTCAGTGTAGCGTGTTGTGCGGACACCGAGGCTTTAGGCGCTGGGGTGACGCTGAAAGCAGCTTGGGGACACAAGCCAGGCACTGGCCAGAGGACCACAGCAGGGCTGGTGGAATGCCTGGCCATGCCCTGGCCCAGTTTGGTGCTTCCCTGCACCAGGACTGCCCCGGGCAGCTGTTCCCGTGCCCTCTGTATTGGATGCAGTTGTCTACGGACTCTTCCCAGGCACCGGCTGGCATTTCCACTGTTTGTTTACTGCTAATAGGGTTTGTACTGGGGAAGGATGCAAGTGGGTGGGTGGCCTAATTGGCAATGGAGATGCTCTTGTGGCGTGGCAGATATCCAGGGTAAAGCAGGACTGCTCAGCTCCCCGCAGGGCTGAGCGAGGTGAGCCCGGGTGGGCTCTGCCACTCCACGGCCAGGCCACTGCCCGTCCCCCTGCCTGGACACGGCCACATCCTCTGTGGATGCAGCACCTTGGCTGGGTGAATCATCCAAAGCCACTGCTGGAGCTGTGGAGGAGTAGGACCTGAGGCAGGAGAAGGTACTTGTGCACGCAAACAATGTGTGTCCTTGAGTGCAGCAGGAAGGGCCTCGTGCCTTGCTCTGTTTGCTGAGCTCTTCTTGTTTTTAGCACTCACTGCAGTCCTCTGCTGCTGGAAGAGAGCGCCTGGCTCTGCTGGGGGATGGGAGGTGTGACCTTTCCATTGCCCAGCTCTCAGCTGGGTGAACAGGCAGGGCCCGGCCAGATACCCCCACCTGTCCCATGCCCATGCTGAACTAAGAGATGGTCACATTGGGAATGAGCTCCATGGAAACACCTCCACCAAAGGAATTCTTTCCCTGGAGGTTACACCACTGCTTTTGGGAAAGCCAGGCCGTGCTCAGCTGAAATCACAGCCACTGGGAGCGTCCTTGCAGAAACCTGACCCCACACAGCTCACAAACCACACCATCTGCATCGGTGGGTAACAAGGTCCACTCGGGATTTCCAGCGTTCTCCTCAGGGTTCACACTCAGGAGCTGCTGCTGAGCTGCCTCTGCCCTCTCCTCATCTCGGCAGGGGCTCCCTTTGGGGAAACAGCCCAAACAGACCCGGGCTGGGTCCCGAATGCAAAGAGGCAGCAGGAGGACATTTGTGTGTTTCACTTGCCACCAGCAGAAGTTTGCCAGAGCCCAGATTTAGCAATCTCCTGGTTGCGATGAGCATCTCTCCCAACAGTCAGTTCCCCAACTGTTAAGCTGAGGCATGACCTCTGTGATGTAAACAGCCTGGATCCATCTGCTCCTTCAGCACAAAGTATGGGGGAGAGGAAAAGAAATGGTTTTCATCACAGCGAGGCTCCTCAGTTTTCCTCCCTAAATACGCACAGGCACACACGCACTGGGATTGCAGGCGACTCTGTTAGGAGGAGATGGAGCTCCTCCAGGCAGGGGCTTGGAGAGCCAGTTCTGCTGTGGCTTTGGCACTTATTACTGTGTCTATTAACTTTCCCCCTCTATGGGTGCAATTACCGATCAATTAATTCTGACTGAAAGCAGGAAAAGATGGAAAAAAAAAAATTGGCCCCGTTCCTCTTTGGGAGCAGGTATGGAGCCCAAGGAGATGTGACTGCTCAGCTTTTAAAGCTGCACGAGCTACTGAGATAATCCTGGCAGAAGAGTCAGGGAGAGCATGCGAGGATGGAGCATCCACCGAAATGCCGTTTTCTACCTGAGACTGCCTCGTGGCCTGAGGAGTTGCATGTGCTGGAGATTCGCAAAGATCTGCTCTCCCTTTTTTTTTTTTGTGAAATTGTTGAGCTTTGGGGTTTTTTTCCCCTTGGCTGTTTCTCACATAAAACAATTCGAACGTCTGTGTTTGGGCTCTGTCTCTGGAGCAGCAGAGACCCCATGAGAGCCACGCTGCCCTGTCCCTGCTGCCGGTGTCATGTGCCAGTGGCAGTAGTGCCATCCCAGGAGTGACCACTGCCACTAGGACGGGTCCTAATGACTGCAGAGGTCCTGCCTGCTTTGCCCCTCCTGGCAAGAAGATGGCTCGTGTCTAGTTTGTCACCGGGAGCAAGAAGATGAAAGAGTGCAGATAAAAGACAAGCTGTGCTTGGAGGTGTAGCACTGAGGACTCATGCAGAGCTTCCCGAGGACTCATCCAGAGCTTCAGTACCAAACAGGCTGCGTTTTGACTCTTTCCCACCTCCCTTTCCACAGCCTCTGCAGAAAAAAAATTGGTTTGCAATCACCCTCCTCCATTCATTGCAGCATCATCCTTCTGTTGAAAGCTGGGAGACTCCATCCCCATCCCCAGTCCTGTGCACCCAGCCCCTTTCCAGGGTGTCAGAGCTGTTATCATCACTGGTATTTCTGGTCTGCAGAAATAGCAGAGTGGGTGCAGAGAGGAAGAAGATGCTGCCTGGCCTGGGAAGGCTGGGCCCTCATCCCAGCCAAGGAGAAGACCTCTGGAAGCAAATGGCAGAGCAAGAAGTCGAGCACGATGGCAAGAAAAATGAAATCTATCTGCCTTGTACCAAACAAGAGAGTAATTTAAATCCTCCTAATTGCCTCCACTCATCCTGGTGATGTTAAGTCTTTTCTCCCTTTAAGTCTTTTCTGCCCCCCACCCCCAGCTCTTACACTAAGCCTTTGAAAGAAACGACTAATGTTATAATTAAAGGATCAATTTGGCAAGATTTCTTTGTCTTAAGATCTTTCTTTCAGGTTGGGTTAGCGCTGCGTTCCCAGTCTCCGGAGAGTTTTCTTCAGCTCCTTCAGGAGCCTTCTGTACCATCTTCAGAAATCTTTTCACTTCGGTTAATTTGAATTTTTTTCCCCATCCAATTTGGATGCATAACAAACGATGAATAAAATTAAGTTTTATAGCAATTAATAATAAGGGTGTTGAGGGAACAAGTGTACATTTTCAATGGAGAGAGGGCTCTTTTCGCCAGCTCCACACAAAAACCCGGGCCCCACGCGGTTGGGTGGGATCCGGTGCTTTGAAAAACACTGGGAAGAGGATTAATGTCTCGGAGATCCACGGAGGGAGAAGTGGGAGACACATCACAATGCAAGAAAGCTTGTGGGGAGACCATGAATTCCCAGCAAGATGTCAACAAACAAAATTCTTTGCCGTGAGAATGGTCAGGCATCAGACCGGGCTGCCTGGGGAAGCAGTGGCATCACCATTCCTGGGAGTGTTCAAAAAACACGTGGATGTGACATTTAGGGACACTCTATAGTGGTAAACACGGTGCTGTTGTGTTAATAGTTGGGTTTGAGGATCTTCAGCTTTTCCAGCCTGAATGAGTCTGTGGTTCTACGCCCAAGAAATGCGGAGTTGGAAGAATGAAAGCTTGGAAGCATCCCATCGGCTTTTTCCTGGAATGGTTGTAGGATCTCAAGGCGTGGCTCGGATGAGATGAGAAATGTCTGCACTTGTGTTGTGCTTGGGAACTCAGCAGTTGAGACCCCGTTTGAAGGGAGGAGGGGGTGTCACGAGAAGGGGGCTGTGATCCCCCTCCCGGGTCCCCCATCACCACCATGGGATGGATGCGTGAGAAACGTCCACGTGTGTCCCTTTACCCTGGGGAAGCTTTGTCCTCACTGTGATATTTGAGCACAGGCCAGGCAGAGGAGTCTTGGGGACCTTCATCTCTATTCGGCAGGCAGGTGGGCATCCATATTCAACGAGTGCCTCTCTGCTGTGCTCTGCTGGGCCACCTTTCTGCCAAGGGCTCCAAGCCCCATGCAAACAAGCTGCCTGACAAGAGGCGTGCGTGGCTGCCGTGCCAGATCCTCTGCTGCTACAGGGAATAATGACTCCTCTTACAGCCAGCTGGGTGAGAAGAAGGGGAAAAAAAAATCCACAACAAAAAGATGACTCGCTGACTCTGCCCTTTGATTTCTCCTGGCAAATTATTTGCCAGCACGGCTCCGCTGCTTCAAAATTGCTCTTATTCCTGCCTCCTTGCAAATCTGCTCCGTGGACTGCCTGTGGTCTGCGGGCTGCGGGTGAAAAGGCTCCGTTTTGATCGTCTCAACAAAGCACTCAGCAGACAGTGCTTGCTTACAGATTGCTTTCGGAGTTGTTTGTTCCAGATTATGGTAATTTCTGTCCTCCTGGTTGACGGCAGCAATCGCGTGGCCGTGGCTGCGGCGATTTGAGCCGGTGGATGGCTTTGGAGATGCCCAGTTCCTCCAGGAGCAGCTCCACCCTGGCAAGGGGGTGCTGGGCACTGCTGTTGGGTGAAGAAAGTATCAGTTGGAGTACTGGGAGCTCCTGGGAAGTTAATGTGATGAAAGGTTGAAAATCGATGTGGGGTTTTTTTTTCCCCGTACTACATCTCGCCTGCAGTACTGACCACACACCTTTCATCGGCGGATTGCAGTCGCGTGCAAAAGGAGACTACAAAGATGTTCTCTGCTTACAGAGGGGATAAAAACTGGAGCATAGGAGGGAAAGGGAGGAGTGGCATTTTCCCAGCACTGCATGAGCCAGTGGGAGTGATTGTGAACAAAGCCCGGGGCTCTTGAAGCATTGAAGCTGCGCTGCTCATGCCAGCCCTGCCTGATAAAGAGTGAAGCACAATCTCGAGCTCCCATCTCTGCTCCTTGCTGCTGGAGCTGCCAGACCCTCTGCCACCCTTCTGCAGCTTCTTTGCAGCGTGGGCTGAGCGTGCTGTTGCTGCCTTTCGTGCAGCATTGCAGAGTTCTCTGGGCAGTGGGACAGCGATTCAAACCCCGCTGGTGTTATCCTTGGGAATAATGATGAATTGGAGAGTTTACAGCTAGAATGTTTGTGGCTCTCTTCTCTGCCCTTGTTGATGCTGCCCAGCACCCTCTTGGCTTTCTTTGCTGCAGCAGCACGCTGCTCACTCATACTGAACTTGTCCCCAGGACCTGCAGGTCCCTTTCCACAGAGCTGCTCCCCAGCTGGGTAGATCCCAGCCTGTGCTGCCCTCCTGGATTTTGTTTTCCTGTGTCCAAGACCTTACATTTGAATCAGAGAATGGCCTGGGTTGGAAAGGACGTTGTAAAGATCATCTCATTCCAATCCTCCTGCCATGGACAGGGACACTTTCCCCTAGACCAGGTTGTCCCAACCCCCATCCAGCCTTGAACGCTTCCAGGGATAGGGCAGCCACAGCTTCTCTTCATAAGGTTCTCGTTAGCCCACTCTTCCAGCCTGTCCAGGTCTTCCTGCAGGATTGTTCTCCCTTCTCAAGTGTCCACTTCCCCACTCAGTTTGGTACCAGCACACCTGGCCTTGGAGAAATCCAGGTGGACAACCACAAGTTTTCCGCAAGGCAGAAGGTACCCGTCAGCATCTGCCCCTTCTTAACTGGGGCAGTGATGTAATGGGTAATCTCAGGGCTGGTATCTCCCAGCTCCTTCCCGTTTTACCGTTCCCTGTCACCAACAGCTTGTCAGCTTTTCCTTCCCCAGCTCGTGTGACTGCCAGCTCTCTATAAATGTGCTCTCTTTAGCAGAGTCAGCTGCGCGCTCCCACTGCAGGTTTGTCACACCGTGGTGACACAGAGCTCCCGCCCCAGTGCGCGGGCATGATCAAAGCTGCTGGACAGGGAGTACAAGAAACGGGGTGTTTCTGTTTGCCTTTCTTTCTGCGTCCTTTCTCTTCACTGCTCAGTGCTTCAGAGAAGTCTTTCTTGAGACAACACAGCCTTCTTAAAAGTCTTGGTTTGAAAAGACGGGTGTCTGCCAGGGAAAGCTGGAGCTCCCCTTGCGATGGAGAATGTAAACCCCCTCCCTCCAAATTATTATAATTATGCAATTAAGGGTGGCTTTCAGGCAAAGATATGGGAATAGGAATAACAGTTCTTTACTAGGAATATTAAAATAAAAATGTAGTAGTACAAAAAAACAGCAAAAAAAAATAATCCTAGAAACCCTGACAGAGTCAGAATATGACCTGACACCCTGTGGGGTGTTGAGAGCAGCCCAAATAAATCCTCCTGGAGTGACAGACGTGGTTCTGTTGGAGTAGAGATGATCCTGTAGAAGGGCCCAGTGGTGGTGAGACGGGTCCAGTCTTTCCTCTGGGAATCCAGTGCAAACAGGCTGCCCTGGTGTCCTGACTCTCAGGTTTTATCCAGGTAGGAATGCTGGGCTCCTCCCCCTGGGTGGAGCATCTCCCCATGGGATGATGTAATTGTATCAGCCCTGCAGTGAGCCTGGATGGCCCATGAACAGCAGATCTCCCCTGGAGGGAGGGTGGGGCGTGGAAGGGATAAAGAACACGGCCCCACCTGGTTTAACAGCTGCCCAGTAACAGAAGGCACCCGACCCCTCCCCTGGAGTTATGAGGAATGGGTTATACAAGAGATAAGGAAAACATGTCCCAAAAGGTTTCCACAGATGGCAAATGGAACACACACTTTTGGTTACATATTGCAACCCCGGACATTAAGGAATCATAGAATGGTTTGGGTTGGAAGGGACCTTTAAAAGCCACCTGGTCTAACCCTCTGCAGTGAGCAGGGACGTCTTCAACAAGACCAGTTTGTTCAGAGCTTTGTCCAGCCTGGCCTTGAATCTTCTCTGACTCTGGCAGTTCAAGTGAACTTAAATCAAGCAATTACCCTCTCTGGAAAAGCTTGTGGTCTCCTTCAAAGCAGGCCTGTGAAAGAGACCTTCCCCCTGCAGAGGTTTTTGTTCCTTCCCCCTGCAGAGGTTTTTGTACCTTGTGGACACCCTGCTCCTGCCCGTGCCATGGGTTCAGCGCAGTAATCCCAGTCTGCAGTGCCAGCTCTGCCTGTCACCGTGTGTTTAGGTTGAGGCTTCAGGTTACAGACTGCACAGTCAGTTCAACACTCTCACTTCAGTTCCTTTACACCTCTTGGGTAAATACCATCTGATCCCCCTGGTTTGCAACTGCCTCAGCTGTGTTTGCCACACTGTCTGTTGCCGGTTCTGTCCCATAGCCTTCTCTGACACCCTCCTGCAGCCTCAGAGGCAGTTTTTCCTCGGATTGTGGTGCTCAGACCTGAAGTGGAGCCATGAGCTGAGACCTAAGGAGAGCAGTAGTGTTAACTGATGTCTTCCAGATGGCCTCTCTTGTTATGCATCCTATTATATTTGATTTTTTTCATAGCAGAGTGGTGCTGCTGGCTCATCCTCAGTGTGTAATCCAGTATTTCCATGATTTCCATCCTATTCTTTCTGCTGCCTGAAGTTGTTTTAAGGCTGACTTGATAACTGGCTTGCTGGAAGGATCTTTAGTAGAGGCAAGAGGTGATGAATTGATGGGCTTGAAGATAGATGGTTTGTTGCTTCAAAGCATGGAGGCCACAGCACTGATGTGACCAGCACTATTTACCTGCTTGGAACTCAAAGATGATCTAAAAAGTAGGAAAATGGATTGCAGTATCTGTGATACTCTTTTCTCTTAACTAGGTTCTTGGTTTGCTTGTAGTTGGTTGATTGGGGTTTTTTCCTGTTTTCTTGTGCTTTGTTTTTAAGAGGGGACCCATTTTCAAGCTGGATGCTTCCACGAGTGGTTCTCCCGTTGAAACCAGACCTGGCCTTTCCAAGTCCTTAGAGCAGATAATGCTGGTCTAAAACCATTTCCTGGTGTGAGGGTGGCTGTGGAGGCCTGGAGAGGAACGTGGCTGAGCATGGTGGTGCTCCCAGGGGTCTGCTGCCAGAAGCAGAGATGCCCTCAGGCCACACGAGGGAAATGCCAAGGCTCTGAAGGAGAATTTGCAGGTGGAGGAGGAGTGAAGCATCGGTGCTCCCATTGCCCCAGCGGGCTGGGCACAGGGTGTGGGGGAATGGTGCCCAGGGGAGCAGGAGGACAGATGGCACATTGATCCCCAAAACCCACCAGGGCCTTCAGCATTGCCTCTAGAGCTCTCTGAGTGTCTTTGGCTTCACGAGGCTGGGCAGAGAGGGGCTGCAAGGACACAAGGTTGGCATCAGGGATCTTGGCTGTCAGGGGTGGATGTTTTTGAGCTGGAGCCATCGGGATTTGGGGCCAGGAGACCCGGGTGGACAAGCAGAGATGTTGCTGGTGGAGGCTGTGCAATCTGCTGGGGTGCTCTGAGCCCCCTGGCAGGGACCCCACGGGGCAGCACCACCCTGGGCTCTTTGCAAGGCAGACTTGGGCTGTCCCTGGCGGTGTAACCCCAAGACAGCAGGAGCAGAGCCCTTCAATGGGAGGCAGGCTCCCGCTCTCTGGGCGATGCCAGGCTGCCCTGCCTGTGACTTGGAGCCTTCCCAAGCAGCTGTCAGTCACCATGGCTGGCCCTGTTCTCACTCACACACAGTATTATCTCTGCCTGCTGCTGCAAATTGGCTCTGAGCAATCCTTGATCTGTCAGCAGCGCCTACCCACTCTCAGATGTCACCAGCCCCCGCTGCTGCCCTGCTCGGCAACGTGTCTCTCTGAAATGTAATAATTCATTAACTTGAGATTAACTTTTTTTCTCTCCCCCTCCCCTCCCCTTTTCTGCCACCCCTTCCTCCTTCTAATGGACAAAAGCAATTAAGCTCCATTAGGGATCAAGTGAGTGGGAAGTGACTCCCTCGGGGACAGTGTCGCAGCTGCACGGACCTTGTCCCTGAGTGCGTGTGGCACCAGCCTCCTGTAAATTAGTGCTCCACCAGCAAGAGGGCTGGCTGGGGGGAAAGTGGTGCTTGGTGAGCATCTTTTCCAATGCCCCCGTTCCCTTCTGCAGGAAGAGGTGGCTTGAGGCTCAGCTGGTCCTCCTGGGTGGCTTCCACTGTAGGCACATGATGATGGTTTCCCTTGCCATGCGGCCAAAGGAGCTGGAGGACAGAGGGATGGGCAGGCAGGAAGCAGAGAGGCCAGGTTCCCGGCTGATACAAGTCAGGAGGAGCTTCCCAAGTTCTCCCACAGCTGCACACAAGCTGAGAGAGTTGGGGTTGTTCAGCCTGGAGAGGAGATGGCTCTGAGACGACCTTAGGGCCCTTTCCAGTGTCTAAAGAGTCTTCAAGAGAGATGGAGAGGGACTTTGGGCAAGGCCATGTAATTACAAGACAAGGGGGAATGGCTGCCCACCAACAGAGAGCGGGGTTGGATTAGATATTAGGAACAAATCCTTCCCTGCGAGGGTGGTAGGACCCTGGAACAGGTTACCCAGAGAAGCTGTGACTGCCCCATCCTTGGAAGTGTTCAAGGCCAGGTTGGATGGGACTCTCAGCAATCTGGGGTAGTGGAGGGTGTCCCTGCCCATGGCAAGGAATGAGATGGCCTTTAAGGTCCCTTCCAACCCAAATTGTTCTAGGATTTGATATCTATGGGGTCTGGGAAAAGTGCTGCCAAAGCTGCCATGGAGTTATGGCCCGTGGTGCAGAGCTGGGAGTACCAGAGGACCAAACTGGAGGAGGTCAGGCAACTTCCCCTCCGACTCTGACTCCAAACAGCATCTTCGCATTCCTTGACATCTCAAATTTGCAAACAAAGGGTCGCGAGTGCTGCCAGGACAGCCAAAATTCTCCTGCCTTTCCTCCAGCTTAGAGCAAGGAGGTGTTCTGGCACGGCATGCCCCAAACTGAGTGCATTTCACTGTTGGCTGGGGAGGTCCTTCCTTCTCCCCCATCTCCTCCCACCCTCCTTCCCTTCACTTAGGCTGCTTTTCTCTTCCTTGCCTTTTGTTCCCTGCCCCCCTGCTTCCTTGCCCCAGGAAGAAAGTCTCATTTCAGTCTGAAAGCCACTGCTGGAGGGGGAGTCATTTGACACTTAATGCCAGAGCGGCAGGAAACTTCACCTTCCTGGGGTGGAATTAAAAGCCCTTGAATTGTCTGGGGATCTTAAACAAGAGATGCAGGGAACATTCCGGGCTTTCCACACAAACACACACACACACATGTAAAAGCCCACACAGCATCAGGGTGTAATAGCTCAGCTGGGGTAATGCACTTGAACGCTCTCCGCAGCAGACAGACCAGCTCTTTCCGTTCTTTGGAATAGTTTTTTCTTTTTGTTTTCTGAGGCCTGAGATTGCTGCTGGTCTCTGGGGAGAGAGATGTTCCTCTCTCAGAGAGAACAGTGCCATTTGCTGTTTGTAATCACACTTCCCTCGGAGCATCCTGGGACCGGGAAGGGGCTGAGGGCGTGGGCTGGAGTGCTGTGGATGCTGGGACGTGGGGATGGGGCAGGGAGTCTCTGTGCTGGTCACCACACCCGGACAGCTCTTCTGAGACCCTGAGATCCAGAGAAGAACAGGCATGTCTCAAGTTCTGGGAAAGTACTCCAAGGAGAGGCTGGAAAGCAAAAGGATTCAGAGGAGGGGGTGAAGGCAAGGGACAGGACCTTCCCTCCTCCATCCCCTCACTGCCTCCTCACAGAGCCCAGTTTTTATTCCTTGAAGGGACACACTGAAGCTGAGCTGTCTCTGTGTGGAGTTGGGTGGCACTGGGACCATCCTTCCTGAACGGCAGCAGCTCCCAGCTGGAGCATGCAGGACTGAGCAATCAAGAGCAGGGCGTTTGCTCACATCCATCCATCCATCCATCCATCCATCCATCCATCCATCCATCCATCCATC
>VZDJ01000072.1:2664022-2674060 GCA_008694505.1 Cyanoderma ruficeps | reverse complement strand
CATCCATCCATCCATCCATCCCTGCTCTTCTCCTCCCTGATCATTCCCCCATCCTCTGGCCACGCTTTGGCTGGCGATGGTCGTGCACGTCCCCAACAGTCCCCTCTGTCCCCACCCCTCAGCCATCCTGCTGCCTGCTCTCAGCCCCGCCTTGTGTCCTTCCTTCCCCAGGGAGTTTGCCAAAGAGCGGGAGCGCGTGGAGAACCGCCGAGCCTTCATGAAGCTGCGGCGCCAGCAGCAGATCGAGCGGGAGCTCAACGGCTACCGGGCGTGGATAGACAAAGCGGGTAAAGGATGGGGACAGGGGGACACCTGCGGGGACAACGGGCACTACAGACCGCTGGTTGTGAGGGGTGGTGGGGATAGAAAGGAATCCCTGAGCCCTGGAGTGCCCGAGGTGCTCATGTGGATGTTGAGAGCACGGGTGAGCTTGGTGTGGTGGCCCCACCAGGCTGCAAGCAAGGACATCACCAAGCTCCTCACGTTCTGTGGCATGGAATTGTCACGTTCTGTGCACGAAGCACGTTACATCTCCAGGGAGGCTGTGAGCAACACGGCTGTCAGCTGTGCTCTGCCGTGGTTTCCTCTCTCCTGGCATTTGCTGGAGGCCCCTGCAGTGGTGGGCAGTGGGAAAGAAGAGCAGCGAACAGGGAGAGGGATTTTCCAGTTAAGTCTCCTCCTGGAGCCATCTGGAGGGGATAAACTTACTGGTTCCTACCTCGGGACTCCTGGACCTGGGCTGGGGGTGGTGGAAGTTCCAGGCTTCCTCCTGACACCAGGGATGACAGCCCGTGGGTGTTGGTTCCCAAACTGCCACAGCTCATGTCCTTGCTTGCTCCTTGTAGGAATCAGGTCAGTGCATTCAGCTCTGGGAAGGGAAGATTTACACTTTCATCCAGCGTTCAGACTTGGAAAAGACGGGTGTCTAGAAATGAGTCCTGAGCGCCAGGCCTCAGCTTTAGGCCTGGGCTGGGTTGCCTGAGCCCCAGACCTGTCTACATTTTTCAGCTTCTTTCATGAGCTTTATGACAGTGGAGGGGGAAGGGCTGATCACAAGTAATCCTTCTTTCTGATGCCGTGTTTGGTAGCTGCCGCTTGTCACCTCCAGAATTTGCTTTTGGGCCCTTAACCAAGACTTGGTGGGAGTTTGCAATGCAGAGCCAGCCTCTGGGCCGGGGGAGGTTCTTAGGTACAAGGCAGTGACACGTGGCAGTGCCCTGTCTCCTGATGCTGAACTGTGTGTTTTGCGTAGAGGAAGTCATGCTGGCTGAAGAGAACAAAAATTCGGGGACCTCAGCCTTAGAAGGTAAGACCAGCAATGCCCTTAAAATCTGCCTGCCCTTCCTTCTGCCTGCTCAGACCCTCCAGCTGTGATGGGAGGTCAGGGGAGGCCCCAGTGGGGTCTGCAGCCCAGGAGAGCGGGGAGGGGAGGTGGATGGGCACCGTAACTCCTGAGAGAGCGTGGAGGCTGGGAAGTGTCTGATGCCACACCAGGGATAGCTCTGGACTAGGATCACCTGGGTCTCTCCATCCTGTTACCAGACCTGAGTACTGATCACCAGGCTACTGGCAGAGTTGGGCCTCTGGGGCTCCAAGACCTGTCCCTTTTCCCTCCCCAGTGCTCAGGAGAGCCACCATCAAGCGGAACCGGACGGATGCCATGTCGGGTGACGAGCACTGTGTCGACATCTCCTCCGTGGGCGAGCGGAGGCTGGCGCAGAGGAGACCTCTCCATCCAACCTTGGGTCAGTGCAGCCTGCAGCTTGCTTCCCCCAGACCTCTGCTGGCTGATCGGGTCCCCAGAGTCACACCCATCACGTGCAGAGTGTCCCAGACCAGCCATCTCCCAGACCAGCTTGTTTAGCTGCCCTCCTGTGCCACATAAAAATTCTCCGGATGAGTTGTGCCCCATAAGAAAAATATCCATGAGCCATCTGTCCTGTCTCATGCTGCAGGAGAGGCTGGAGCATCCAACTCCTTGTTCCCCTTCTTTTTCCTTCAGGAAACCCCTCGAGTCACTCAGGCCTCAAAGGTGCCAGGGTGGACGGTGCCTCCTACCTACGGCACAAGGAGCGGCTCCTGCGCATCTCCGTTCGCCACATGGTCAAATCCCAGGTCTTCTACTGGATCGTGCTGAGCCTGGTGGCTCTCAACACTGCCTGCGTGGCCATCGTCCATCACAACCAGCCAGCCTGGCTCACCCACTTCCTCTGTGAGTCCCTGGCCTTGGTGTAGGTGGGGGAGCTCTGCTTGGGCAGGAAAAACCTTCTCATCTCCAGTGGCTGGAGGCTGCGGCACACCCTCACTGCTTGCCTTGAGGCACAGAGGGATGAGTCCCGCCACAGTTGTGCTGGTGTGGAATTGGGTGGGGAATAACCTCGCTGTTGATAACAAACGACCACGGACAGATATTTAATTCAGCTTTGCCCTTGGCCCCACGGCCAGTGAGAGCTGTCTCAGCCTTGTGAGCAAACACGGAGGAGTGCGCTGGCTCCGTGTCCTTCAGGTGTGATGTGTTTGTTGGGAAAGAGAAATGCTGCCAGTCTCGGTGGAGTTTATCCCCAAATTGTGAACAGTGGAGATGGAGGTTCTCTCTGGAGAACCACCTTTGAATGTGCACAAGCCGTTGCCAGAGAGGTGTGAATTTGCAGGGATGGGACTGGTCATGGCAGAACACCCTGGTTAAAATCTTCATGCAGAGCATGGTGAGGGAATCCCAGGCTTGGAGGTTCCCAGTTATGGAGCCTCCCTGAGCCCAGCATGGACAAGGTCAGGTCTCGGAAGCGCTGCAGCGTAGGATGCTGCAGAACAGCGTGGTCAGCCCCACACGTGTCACTCCTGAGCTGCTGCAGTGGGGACAGCGCTGCTTTCTCAGACATGCTATTCTTCCTCACCTTGAAAATGTCCCTGTCAAGCCCCAGCTCTACCCAAATCTGCAGCAGTAGGCTCAGGCCTGCCGGGCTCTCAGCACGCTGCGGTGTGGTACGGCAGCTGGTCGTGGTGAGAAGCATCTTCTGGGAAAGCTGAAGAGCCAGGCTCCTGCCTGCTGAATGTTCATGAAATAGCTGGGAAGGCTTTTCACTGGCTCTTGGCTGTTTGGCTCTGTTTCCCTGGCCAAACTCCAGCCACGCAATGATTTTAATCCAGGTTGATAATATTCCCCTACAGCGTCGTGTGGGTCATGCCTTTGTCGGCTCCCCAACCGCTGTGGTTTAGTGCCAGAGAGCTGCTCTGCTCTGTGCTGGCCATGTCTGGTCTTCTCGACCCCCTGGGACACTGGTGCATCTCCCCTGAATGATTAACTCATGGGCTTGATGCTTTGTTACACACGTGCTGTGCTCCTCACAGATAAAATTCCCTCATCCCAAACCCTGAGAGTTTGGGGATGCAGTGTGGTCCTTGACTTGTCCCATCTCAGCCAGATGCTGAGCTGGTGGGTGCGTGCAGCGTCCTCCACACAGCTCTGTGCCTCAAACACGCTTGGGTTTTGTCTTCCAGACTATGCAGAGTTCCTGTTTCTCGGGCTCTTCCTTCTGGAGATGTCCTTAAAGATGTACGGGATGGGGCCACGCCTTTACTTCCATTCTTCCTTCAACTGCTTCGACTGTGGGGTGAGCGGCCCCAGGGATGCTGTGGGTGTGGGGGGAGATGCTTGGCAGGGGTCTGCAATGCAAGGCACCAAGGGGGACATCAGGATGGCCCTCACAGTGGGCAGGGAGCACGTTCTGCCAGGACAGCCTGAGACAGCAGGTCCTGGAGTGGGCGGCGGGTGCCTTGTCTTTGGGGATGTTAGGATTCCCCGCAGCAGCCCATCCTGAGCCTGTCTTTGACTAGTGGCTGTGTCTGCTTCTCAGGTCACAGTGGGAAGCATCTTCGAAGTGGTTTGGGCTATATTCAGACCAGGAACCTCTTTTGGGATCAGTGTCCTACGAGCTCTTCGTCTCCTGCGGATATTTAAGATAACCAAGTGCGTACCCACCATCGGTGCCTGCCGTCCATCCTCCCGCTCACACTGTGGCTGCAGCCCAGATCCAGTCACTGCTGCTCTCCTGCTGATGTCAGCAGTCAGCATCACTGCCAGTGCTCCAGCAATATCTCTGTTTTCTAGGTACTGGGCATCCCTGAGGAATTTGGTGGTGTCGCTGATGAGCTCCATGAAATCTATTATCAGTCTGCTCTTCCTCCTCTTCCTCTTCATTGTAGTCTTTGCCCTGCTGGGAATGCAGCTGTTTGGAGGCAGGTATGTCGTTTCAAGGCTGAGGAACAGGGGTTTCTTGGTGTTAAAGCCAAGTGATGACACCCTCTTTAGGGGCCCAGCAAGACTGTGTAACCTTCCCCCTCAGTCTCCTCCCACACAAAAATCCTTGCTCAAGGGCTGCCTTTGGGCTGTGTGGGTCCTTCTAGCCAGGAGACCTTCTGTTTTCTGGCACCAAATGCTCAGGAGACCTTTTCTGGAGTGGGGAAGGGTCCTCCCAAACACAAGAGAGCTGACAGCACAGCAGTCAGGGCGTTTGGTGACCTTGGTATTTCATCCCGTTTATATTCACCTGCTTTCCTTTCCAGGTTTAACTTCATGGATGGGACTCCATCGGCCAACTTTGACACCTTCCCTGCAGCCATCATGACGGTGTTCCAGGTAGGAGCTGGGCTGCCAGGGGACTTGGGACAAGCCAAGCAAAGGGACTTGGGACCACCTGCTCACTGCCCCGTGGCTGGGAGGGGTTCTTTACACCAAACAAGTTCCCCTCTATCAGCTGTTGCTTCCTCCCTCTCCTGCACAACAAATCCGACAGAAAGAGGTGGAAACTCTTCCACCTCTGTTGCAGAAGATGAAGAGTTTCTAAACTCTTCCGAGGAGGCTTTAAATCCTCATCAGTTGTGGGGATGGATTTGTAGAGGATTCTCAAAGCCTGGCAGAAGGCTCACATAGTCTTGTGCATCTGTGTGCAAACTCTGAGATAAAAAATGCTGACTTAAAAAGGCCATGGAATGGGACAGACATTGTTGAGAGAGAAATTGAAGTAGAAACAAGTTTCAAGTGATTATCTTGCAAACAGACTAGGTATTTTGGAGAAATAGAACTATGAAAGATGTGTTGTAGTAGGACCCACGTGGGGTATTTTTAGATTATTGGCTTAGAAGCATTAGCAGCATTGTGCGGCAAAAGCTGATAGGCCAAAAAACGCTTATAATGGATTGTAATTAATAATTAGTTTGGCTTCTGATTGTGATGGCGTGAACTGTAACATCTGCACAGTCTCACCCTTCTCATGAGACTGAAAATGGAACAAAATCTTTTAAAACGCCTCTCAGGAGCCCCGTCTCTGGGTCAGAAAAAGGGTTTTTCTGGCAATCAGTGTGTCCAGGGGGACCTCCCTCAGGAGCTGCAGCTGCAGAGCTGGGCTATCCACGGCATGGGGTCTCTGAACATGGCCTCTGTGTGTTGGTGGCAGAGGTGTCCAGGTGATGGGGAGGTGTTGCACCGCACCCTCCACACCCGAGCAAGATGTTTCCACTTAAGGAAAAGGGTTTCAGTTCCACCTCAGGACTTTTAGGGGAGAAGCACCAGAACCTTCTGCTCTTCTCCCAGCGGCATTGGTTCAGTGCCAAGACAAAGGCACCTGTTGGTCTCTGTAGCTGCTCCTCAGAAATGTCGCTATTTTCTCTGGGGCAGTTTGCCAAAAGCCTTCCTAAAACATTAAGTCCTTAAGAGGGAGCACAGAGGTGCTCAGGGATTTTCCAGGGTGTCTTAGGCAGTGCAAAAGGGCTTCCTGGCACTGTGGTCGGCTTTTGCTTTTTGTTTTGTATCGTTTGTTATTTTCTACCTTAATTAAAACCTCTTGCTTTTTCAAAGCACATCCAATCAAGCTGTCTCGCAGTTTCTGATAAGCCATTTTTTGAGAAGTTGCTGGACAGCCCTCAGAGTGTGTTGGACCCTCTGCAGAGCTAAAAACGTCTGGCTAGGCAGGAATTGCAGCAGGTGACAGAGCTGCTGCCTCGTGTCCCCGCAGATCCTGACGGGCGAGGACTGGAACGAGGTGATGTACAACGGCATCCGCTCGCAGGGCGGTGTGCGCTCAGGGATGTGGTCCTCCATCTACTTCATCGTCCTCACCTTGTTTGGAAACTGTATCCACCGGGCTGCCCTGCTGCCAGTGCTGACACACCCCAACTCCTCGCCCTCTCCGGGGGCATCCCCCGTCCCGCTTCCTGCTCCTTCTTCCTCCTCCCAAGCTGAGACCCGCCACGCAGGTGTGGCAGTGCTGGGTGTCCCCAGGGCAGAGGAGGAGCTGTGGGGAGGGGCACTGAGGGCTGTTTCTGTGGGGTGGGTGAGGACTTTGTGCCTTTGGCGGGGCCATCCAGGCCGCCCTCCCTTGGGAGCTGCAGATACACATGTCCTTAACACACGGCTTGTGCATCCTTAGCTGCTCTCAGATACTCTGCTGAACGTCTTCTTGGCCATTGCCGTGGACAACCTGGCCAACGCTCAGGAGCTCACCAAGGTACGTTCCTGCTGCTCCTTTTCCTTCTCCTGCGGACTGAGTGGGGGCAAAACCATCCAGGCTTTGATTTAGGAAAATGCTTAAAGCTGCCGGTCTTTCCAGGAACACCCACGCCTCAAATATGGCTTTAACTCTTTCTCCATTTAAACTCCCCGGTTGCGTTTGCCATCAGTCAGATGGAGATAACCCTCATCTGCTGGATGGGACCTGGTGTGGGGACTCTTATCTCCACTCTGGAGATGTGGAGTGGGAAGCATCACTTTCCAGCGGTGTCAATATTTAGTCCCCATCTGCCTCCAGGGCAGCAGATGTGATTTAGGATGCAATTTGGGCTGGTGCTTAGCTGCTTTTAAGACCATGCCGGGGAATATTCTGGGAACGCTAAATTGTCGGGGCACCATCTGGGTAACGGTGAGTTGGAGAGAGCTGCAAGGGTCGTTGCCACCCTTTGGAGCAGACCAGTGATCCTGTGGTGCCCAGATTTTTGTGGAGCCCGTGCTGTTACTCACGTCCCTGGGGCTCACTGGGAGGCTTCCACAAAGGTGTAAATCTGACCCCAAACGGGGCGGGTGCTGGTTTCATCTGAGGGGTGTGTGCAGGGGTCCTCCCACGGTGTGGGGGGTGCAGATGGCACTTCCAGGGGCCTGGTGCGAGGGATGGGAGAGCCCCACGGGTACCAGCGGCATCAATTTAGAGAGCGCTGAGTTTTTGAAAAGCCTGAATGCTCGCTAATGACTCCTAATGACATTCTTTGCTCCGGAGACACAACCATATTCATTAAAGCAATCCGGTCTCCGCCGGGGTCATTCATGGATGTCTTACCTCCCACTCCCTTTGGGGGATGCCTGTCTGGACCCCGCGGCTGTGAAGAAGGGAGGGCTGAGCTGGTCTGCCCTGTCTGTGGTTGTCCCACCACGCTCAGCCCAGCTCTAGCATGGAGTGGGCTGGGTTCACTTATTTAAGCAGCACCAAATCCTCGGGGAGGGTCTGGTGCAGTGGGGAACCTGCCTCCCCACAGCACAAAGGAAATCAGGTGTCTCTGGAAGTGATGCCGTAAGAGTTCAGCCTTTATATTTTTTAAATCCTGTGCTGCATTGCTGCATAACTCTGAACTCCATATAAAGTGTTGGTTAACTGTCTTCACATTTTGGTCACACAAAACAATCCCTCCAGGCCTGAAACTCAAGGACACCTCACTGCCTCAGGCCCCGAAAAGTATAAACAAAAGTGAATTGTGGGGGAGCAGACTGGGGGAATGTGACTTCACCAGCTGAAGCTGTAATTGGAGGATTAACCCCTGGTGTGTAAATGGACCAAACTTAAAATTGTCTGAAAAACTCATGATCATTGTCCATTTTGGGTGTAGCCCCTCTTGGAGGGTTTTGACTTCCCAAGGCGTATCTGTTGAAGGCCTTTGGTAAATAACTACTTTATCCTCTTAACTCTGCCGTCTGTTCTAAGCAGCCACTCCAAGGCATCAGAAGTACAGGTTCCCCTCACTCCCTCAAGCCTTGGCATCAAGGGTTGCCCTGCACATCCCTCCCGGCCCCCCGTGGCTGAGCTTTTCCTCGGAACCCCGACATCCCACTGAGCAATGCCCCTCTTTTCTCTGCAGGACGAGCAGGAGGAGGAGGAGGCCTTCAACCAGAAGCACGCCCTTCAGAAAGCCAAAGAAGTCAGCCCCATGTCTGCCCCCAACATGCCTGCTATCGAGTGAGTGACTCCCCAACACCACCCCGCTGACCCCCCGAGCCCAGCCAGCCTTGGAAGGGCACAGGGCTGCAGCAGAGCCTGGCGTGGCTGGTTGGGGGGGACTGCCAACAAGGAAAAGGGGTCCCCACATGGGGTGTCTCCCTCTCTGGGCATCTTCCTGAGGATGGATGGAGGTCTAGGAGTGTGCTCCCCACAAGCAGCAGTGCTTTTGGAGAGGTGACAGCATGGACAACAGCTCTCCAGGGAGGTCCTGGAATTGCCAACCTCTGCACCAAGCCGCAGCCTCAGTGCTTGGGCATGGCAGAAATGTGCTAAAAGAGGCTTTCTGCCCCAAATATAGAGCTCAGGCACTCAGGGCTGATGGTAGGAGGCTGGGGAGGAGGAAGGTATCTCAAGTTATTCTTGAGGAGGGGTGATATTTGTTCCTGTGGAGTGTTTCTTCATGGCAGAGCTGCAGGAGAGCAGCCAGGGCTGGGGGAGAAGGGAGCAGTGGTGTCACAAATCTCCCTCGGGCTCCTTCCTTGGGAGCCAATGGTTAGGAAAGATGGAGCGGGTTTGTGAAACCATGTTTGATTGTACAAGAATTTGATTTGGGTGAGAAAAAAAAGCCCCAAACTGCATAAACCTCCAGCATGGTGTTAAGAAGCCTTGTCTCTGCATTTCAGCAGGAGAAAATTCTGTTTTTTCCTTCCTAGCTGCCTTTTTTCTCTTTATTTTGCGGTGTCATATGGTCTAAATCACATAAAACTTTCAAAGTCAACATTGGAACGAGGCGTTTTGATTTGTTTCCCAAAACAGTACATTTCAGTACAGCTGAAGGGATTATTTTATTTTTTTTCCCTCTTCTTCTTTTTCCTCCCTTTTTTTTTTTTTTTTTTNTTTTAATATAGAATCCCTTCCCAGGGAATTTTAGGTTTCGTTATGCTTTGAAACCCAGCCAAGCTCGTACACGGCAGAATCTCTTGCAGATTTGCTGAGAGAAACTGCTGTCTTCAGGCGAGTGCTGATCTGGGGGGGTCAGAAGCAGCTTTGGGAACGGCCCCCTCCCTGCTTTGGCAGTCCTGGGATTCTGTGGTCCCTCACCCTGCATGATTTTAGGGGCAGCAGGAACGGGGTGTGCTTTTAAGGCTTGCCTGATCCCCCCGCAGCCAGAGATTTTACCCTGGATTGGGGCTGATGGGATGTTGGTGATAAATCCGTGTCTGCCCAAGTGCTAGGGGGGGTTTAGGGGAGAGGTTGGTGGAGCCTGTATGTTGGCTCTGTTTCTGGATGCCAGCGGGAATGTGGTGGATAAAGTGAGGGAATAGAGAGCTTTAGGCTGCGGAAGAGGCTGAGGAATGGACAGACAGGAGAGAGGAAGAGGGGGAGTTGGAATATATTAGGGCAGGAAAGGATTTGCCCACACTGCACATCCCTGGCAGAGCTCTCTAGTCATCGTCAGACAGAGCTGGTTGGGAAAACAGATCTTTTCAACCTTTCCTGGTTGTTCTGGTGGCATTGAACGGGGATATTCACGGGGCTTTTTTCCAGCTCCTCCCACTCACCGGGATGGATTGGGGTCAGGGCCGGGCAGTCCGATGCCATGTTTTGGGCTCGATGACATAGCCTCAGGTTTGGTGTGCTTTTGGTGGTGCTGAGCTTGTGGAGGGCCGGTGGGGACAACGCAGTGGTGGCCAGGGCAGAGCAGAGCTGGCACAGCAGGGACACTGGGAGCTCAGAGCCGGGCTCTGCCTTTGGCTGTGCGTGGACACAGGTGGCTCCATTTCCACGTGGGTACCCGGCACACGCAGCTCAGCGTGGGGGTCCCTGGCCGTGTAGGGAT
>VZDJ01000072.1:2638530-2663652 GCA_008694505.1 Cyanoderma ruficeps | reverse complement strand
TTGGGTTGGAAGAGACCTCCAAGATCATCAAGTCCAACCCAACCCTAACCTCAACTAAACCATGGCACCCAGTGCCACATCCACTCTTTTCTTAAACACATCCAGAGATGGTGAATCCACTGCCTGCCCAGGTAGACCAATCCAATAATTTATTACCCTTTCTGTAAAAAACTTCTTCCTGATATCCAACCTATATTTCCCTTGGTGCAGCTGAGGACTGTGTCCTCTCGTTCTGTCAGCTGCTGCCTGGAGAAAGAGACCAACCCCCACCTGAGCACAGCCACCTTTTAGGAAGCTGTAGAGAGTGATAAGGTCATCTCTCAATCTTCTCCAGGCTAAACAACCCCAGCTCCCTCAGTCGTTCCTCACAGGGCTTGTACTCCAAGCCCCTCACCAACCTTGTTGCCCTCCTCCATCATCTCTGGCATGAATGGAGCACCTCTCCTGTGAGCTCAGGCTGGGAGGATTGAAGTTGTTAAACCTGGAGACCTTAGAGCACCTTGGGAGGGACTTGTGACAAGGTGGTTCTTGGACAAGGGATAGGGGGACAAGGGGGAATGGCTTCAGACTGTTAGGAAATGGTCACAGCACTGTGCCTGCCAGAGCTCAAGAGGCGTTTGGACAGTGCTCTCAGGCACATGGTGGGATTCTTGGGGTCGTCCTGTGCAGGGCCAGGAGCTGGATTCAATGATCCTTGCGGGTCCGTTCAAACTCAGGGTGTCCTGTGTTTGTATGGTTGCATATTCTCAGGGCCGTGTTCTCGGAGCTGTGTGTATCCGGATCTTTTCCATGCTGACACAAGGGTCGAAGCCTGGAATCTCCCCAGCTGCTAACGTGTGTGAAGGGCCCTGCCAGCCCTGTTAACCTGCTCTGTGCGAGGGCTGCCCAGGTGACAGGAGCTCTGTGGCATCTCCTGGCCTTGTGCCTCGTGTTTGCTGGGGAGCTTCACCTTCCTCTCTGTGCTCCCAGGGCAGCATCAGCTCACAGGTGAAGGCTCTGAGCAGCCCAGGGCTGGCCTGATGCGTTGCTTCCTTTTTCCAACTGCCACGTGTTTCTCGGGAGAAGTGAATTTGGAGCAGTCCGAGACAGCTGTTAACTATCCGAGGATGTCTGGGAGCTTCCGAAGGGCTGGAGCCTGCACTGCTCTCCCGGTGCACGGCTTGGGGAAGGCTCCCGTGGAACAGAGTGTCAGCGTGGGCAGCCCGTGACCAGCGTGCCCGTGGGGGCTTGGCTGTGGATGTGCAGGGCCGGGATGAGGCCGCTGCGCTGCCCAGGGAGGGGGGACAGCTCTCCGCGCTGCCCACACCAGTGGAAGGAGGGGATTGAACCCGTTTGTTTTTCCTCCGCAGAAGAGACAGGCGGAGGAGACACCACATGTCGATGTGGGAGCCACGCAGCAGCCACCTGTATGTGGGCGGCGGGGGCGCGTGTCCGTCTGTGCCTCCTGTGCTGTCTGTGCGTCCGCGGGGCCGGGGCACACCCCGCTCCCCTCCGGCCTGGCCGGCAGGGACGGGAGCGGGAATTATTCATTGTGTGCGTGTGTGTGTGTGTGTGCTGTATCCGTGTGCCCCCGTGCTCCCCTCGGCTGTGTGCTGGTCCCCCGTGTGCGGTGCCGGTCCCCCCGTGTGCGGTGCGGTGCGGCCGCCGCCTGTCGCTCGCTGCCCGTGGGTGTGCCGTGCGGTGTCAGCAGTGCCCGTGCCCCTGTGTGCTCCCGGGTGTTTTTCCCTGTGCCGCGGGGGTGTCGGGAAGGGCACGTCTGTCTTTCTCCAGGGTGTTGTTTTAGCGCGCGGCAAAGGTTTGGTGGCATAGCCCAGAAGCCCGGTGCAGCTCCTTCCCCTCAGACAGTCAAAATCGCTGCTCCTCGAGCCTCAGGGCAGGCTTTTAACCCAGGATATGCTGGGAGAGAGGCGAGGAGAGGTCCCTGGATGCAGCAAGAGGGCTTAGCCCGTATTTAAGGTGTCCCCAGGCAGTCACACGAGAGGAAGGTGGTCCCTGCCTGTCCGGGATAGGGCAAACCAGGATGCTGGCTGCTCCCAGAAGCTGGACGTGCTGCCTGAAAGTTTCAGGGCAGCAGCAAGGCTGCTGGGGCTGGTCATCCATCAGCCCGATGCTTTCTGGAGGGGCACAAGCACACTCTCGGCCCCATTTCCAGCCCCCCACCAGCACCAGAGGGACAGCGACGAAGCCTTAGCACACACAGCCTGTAACCCTGGCGGTGGCACCTCCTTCTCCCTGGGATTCCCAGATTAAATCCAGGGGGGTGCTTCACCGGGGGAAGGTGTGGGCGGCGGGATGGTGACCCGTGGCTGTGTCCCCCCTGCAGGCGGGAGCGTCGCCGGCGGCACCACATGTCGGTGTGGGAGCAGCGCACCAGCCAGCTGCGCCGGCACATGCAGATGTCCAGCCAGGAGGGCATCAACAAGGACGAGCCGCCCCTCATCAATCCCCACGCTAGCATCTTCCGCAGGAAGAGGCCCGGGGAGGGTCTGGAGAAATGCGCCGAGGAGCAGGGCAAGGCCGAGGGACCCGAGCAGCCGGTCCCAGGGGTCAACCCCGGCGGCGGTGAGGACAGGACCAAGCGGGACTTGTGGCAGCAGAAATCTTGCCATGGGAACTGTGAGCCAGGAGAGCAGGACGGGGCAGGAGGCAGCGTCGAGGACAGGGCCAGGATGAGGCAGAGCCAGCGGCGCAGCCGGCACCGAAGAGCCCGCCTGGAGGGGAAGGACGCGGCTGGCACCCTGGGGAGCCGCTCAGCCAGCCAGGAGACTGGGCTGGAGGAGGCCAGCACCGCCGAGGGGACGCAGGACGGGGACCGGCGTGGGGACGTGGCTGCAGCAGAGGCGCTGATTCCGGGAGATCCAGAGGCAAGCGGGGACTCCATCAGGTTGGTACCTGCAGAGAGCATCTTGCCATCCCCACAGCTCCTCCTATTCTCTTCTTCTCTTACCCCCGTACCTTCTCACGCCTCTTTTTGTCCCCTGTCCCTGCTGCAGGACAAACGGGGTCCCTGCGGGCGACGCCGACCTGATGGGGAGCGCCAAGAAGGGGAGCCCCCCACACGCCCCTCACGAGCTGTCCCAGGGGAAGACGGGCAACCTGACGGAGCAGGACTGCAGCAGCCCGGACACGAGCGAGCAGGCGCTGCTGGAGCCCAGCCGCACCGTGAGCCGCAGCGAGCCCGACCTCTCCTCCATCACCCCCAACACCGAGAAGGCCACCGAGAGCACGGCCATCATGATCGATGTGCACGACTCCGCTGTGGTACAGAGTGAGGACCCGTCTCTCTTTCCTGAGCCCCTCTCCCAGCCCTCGGGGGCCCTGCGGGGGTGGGAGGCCGCTTGCATGACTTTCCCTACCCACGTCCGTCCATCAGCCGGGGGGGGATCTCCTTGCTGCTCCTTGCAGCACCTCCCTCCAGCACCCCAGTTTTGCAGGAGAGCCCAAATGCTGATGTGCCAGCATCCCATGTCCCTTTCTTGCCTCTTTCCATCTGATCCATCATTTCCCCTTCCTCTCTGCCTGGGCAAAACTCTCGTATTCCCTGTTTTTTCCTGGAACATCTGTAGCCTCCGGCAGCTCACTGTCACTCAAACCCCTTAGCGGCATCCTCGCTGTCAAGGTGAGCTGCTTTAAACAGTGTTATTAATTAACCAGCAAGGTGAAAAGCGGCCTTGTTAAACCCATTTCATCTGCTCCATCCCAGCAGCTTCCCTCCTGCCTAGTCCCTCTCCCTGTGACAGCACAGGGATTCAGAGCAGGAACGAGGGGGGTCGCCCGGGCGGCAGGGACACCCCAGGGTGTTGTCTGGGTGCAAGGCCGGGCAAAGGCTCTCGCTTTCCTGCAGTTAGCAACAAGACAGACGGCGAAGCCAGCCCCTTAAAGGAGGCCGAGACCAAAGAGGATGAGGAAGAAATGGAGAAGAAGAAGAGGAAGAAGGAAAAGAGCGAAACAGGCAAAGCAATGGTGCCGCACAGCTCCATGTTCATCTTCAGCACCACCAACCCGTGAGATGTTTTTCACACTGGGGCTGGGGAGGGCTGCAAGGGGAAGGGCCCCAGACATCACCAAAAACAGGGAATCCCTGTGAGAAGGGAGATGAGCGTCTCCCAAACAGGCTTGATAAGCAGCCACAGAGTTCCCAGGCCCCACCTCGCTCTCTCTCTGTGGCAGCCACGCTCCTGGCTCTCTCTCCCAACTGCTGATTGCTAACCTGGGGTCTTTATTCATTGTTTGTTACGTTTACCTGCAGTTTTCTACTGCTCTGTAGCTCTTCCCCAGGTCCAGCAGCCTGGAAGAGTAAGCACCCCAATTTCTTAGGGGCTCTCCCTGCCTGTCTGCGGGGCTGAGACAGCTCAGGAGCGGGATCAAAAAGCCCAAACACCCCTTTGGGTTCCCTTCTCTTTACTCCTCAGGCTTTGCTGCCCATCTCCCCACCCTGGAAGGCGGCGATACGGGATGGGTGGGCTTTGCATGTGGGCTGTGGCTGTGTCCTGCCAGGGGCTCACAGGTGGGGTGTGGGCTCTGTCCCCGCAGGGTGAGGAGGGCCTGCCACTACATCGTGAACCTGCGCTACTTCGAGATGTGCATCCTGCTGGTGATCGCCGCCAGCAGCATCGCCCTGGCCGCCGAGGATCCTGTCCTCACCAACTCCGACCGCAACAAAGTGATTGCAACCCCCTCCCGCCCCCCACTCCAGGGCAGGCGGGGTCCTGTAGGGTTTTAGCTCCGTAGGATCAGGGCAGCCACTTGCTCTGTGCCATGGAATCTGCCTGCTTCCCCCTCGCCTTCCGTTATGAGCCATGGGAGTCGCTGGCAGCTTCCCCCACATGCAGGGTTTGGAGCCTGGGGAGAGAGCAGGATGCCTGCTCAGCTGTAAAGTGCCTTGACCTGAGGAGATGCTGATACAGGCACCGGTGTGGGGCACATGATCCTGGCTAGCAGCGTCATTCCCAAGCCGTTTGCATGGGGAATGATTCCCCCCTGCCTGCACAGGCTGGGTTTGGGGCTGCCCTGAAGTCTTAGGGATGAGTGTGTGGGACTCATCCTTTGGGACAAGCAAACCGAGCCGTGTTTGCCCCTGAGGCAGGCAAGCTGCAGTAGCTGGGTGTCTGGGTGGGCACGGTCTGCTCAGCAGCAGCTGCAGAGCACCTGTGGCCTCTCTCTGCAGGTGCTGAGGTATTTCGACTACGTCTTCACTGGTGTCTTCACCTTCGAGATGGTGATCAAGGTAAGAGCCCTGACAGGATGCAGCATCCCTGGGAAACAGTTTCGCAGTTCTGGTCCTAAGTTTAGATGGTGGAGACCCTAAAGTCTGGTTCTCAGAGTGCTCAGCACCTCCTTTATCAGCCTCGAGGCTGAAAATACGAAGTCCTACACCCAGGACACTGGGATGTGTCTGCAGTGTCCCTGCGCCCCAGCTTGTCCCTTCCGCTTGATGTCTGAGCTGCTCATCCCCTGCCTGCTTTTCTCTCTGTCTCTCCCCTGCAGATGATTGATCAGGGCTTGATCCTGCAGGACGGCTCCTACTTCCGAGACCTCTGGAACATCCTGGATTTCATCGTGGTGGTGGGAGCGCTGGTGGCTTTTGCCTTGGCGTAAGTGGTGGTTGTCCTCGTCGGCTCCCTGCTTTCCCTCGGCTGGGGTGGGAGAAGGATGCACACAAGGATGTGTGTTATGGCTACCAGACTCTGATTTCTTTTCGTGTTTTATTTCTCTGCGCCCTCCTGCTCTGCCTCTGGGACGGCTCCTGGCAGTGGTGTGTGCCTGCTTCAGAGATGTGTTTCTCCTTGTTTGTCAGAAGCTGGTGAGAAAGCAGGCAGGGAGCAAGGCAAGGCAAGCTGGAGATGCTAGGAAGAAGTTGGTGGCGAAAGTGGATTTGAAACAGAGCAGAAGGGGCTGTTAGAGAGGGGGAAAATGGCCTAAAGGTGCCAGAGCTGGAGTTATACACCTGCTGTGCATCTTGGGGTGCACAGAGACAGCAGAAGCAGCAGCCTGCCAGGTGGAGCTGCCCTCTGAACATGTTTGTGCTGGAAATGCCTTTTCCTCTGATCTGAGGGGGACATTGCTCTGGAGCCCTGCAGGAATGGGAGTGAGGCAGGTGAGGTGTGTGCCCGTGTCCTCTGTGGCATCGTGGAGAGGGCTGTGTGCCTCCCTGCAGCCTCCCCGCTGAGCATTGCTCTGAGACTGGGCTCCGGTACTGAGCTCGTGGCACCTGTGGGTGCTGGGATGTCTGTGGTGCCGTGCCATGGAGGGCAGGAGCACGCAGGGATGAGTTTCCTGCTGCTCTGATGTCCCCTGTGCTGCTGGCTGGGGCAGGGGTGCAGGGAGCTTAGGGAGGGATGTGTGGTGCCGAGGTGATGCTTGCAGGGAAGGGACATCCCCTGATCCCCAGGGCTGTGCTGCCCCCCTGGTGCCCAAAGAGGGGGAGGAGGAGAGGCTCAGGCTCCTTTGTCATGCTGTTGTTGTCTCTTTGTGCCTGTGACTCTGGCAGCCGTGGCTGGTGACAGGGGAGAGCCTGGCAGACAGGAGCCTGGGCCTTGTCCACAGCTCAGGAACCGTGCGGGGCTCTCAGGGTGGCCACAAGGTCCCTCCATGGATTACAGCCCTGATCCATCCCTCCCATCTCACCCCAGACTGGGCAGCACCTCCTTTTCCTGGTTCTCACCCACTTGTACCCCCCGGCTCGTTGCTTGTGCCTCCCTCGCCCTCCTCGCCCCATTCCTCACCCGGTGCTTCCAGCCCCTGCTCTCTCCTTGGGAGGGACGGGGGGAATTCAGCTCTCCCAGCACAGGGATGGAGCAGCCCCTGGGCAGGGCTGGGGGCTGACAGCAGGCATGGGGCAGAGACTTGGGGCAGGTTTGCTGACTGGGGACAGTTCTCTGAGGCTCTGGAAGGCCACACAGGCCACCAGGAGGGTGGGTCGAGCATCTCCAGGGTCTGGCTGCTCCCTCCTCTGCCAGGACAGCCCCTCAGAGCGTGTCTGGCAGGGCTCAAGGGCATCAGCAGCCTGAAGATGCACTGAGTGGTTTGAAGAGGAGGACAAGGGAGCCTCTTCCTCCCAAGGCAACTTCCATCGGGAATTTTGACGGCTGAAGGAGCGCAGGTTGTCGGCTCAGCCTGCTCCTGGGTGGAGGGGTGTCCTCACCCATGGGCAGTGAGTGTGTGCTGTCCCCCTGCCCTCACCCCACGAGGGTGGCACAGCTCCTGCAGTGGCTCCTGCAGCTGGCAGGACTCGGCATTGAGCGTGTGGGGGGCTGCCCTGCCCCTTCCAGCCCTGCTTGCCACCTGCCTGCCTCCACCCACCGTCCCGAGGGAAGGACATTGCCTCTGGGCATGGGGCAGCTGAATTCCCGAGGGTGAGCACCCCCATGGGCCGTGGCACCGAAGCCCTTCCCGTGGAGAAGGCCTTGGCATCTCCACACACGTTTGCCACCAGCTCTCCTGCTCTCTCTGGCCCCGCAGCTGGGTAGATACTGGGCCGCCTGTGCCGTGGGCACGGGCTTTTTATCATGTAAACCTGCAGGACTGTCCGTCTGCCCCGCCTCCAGCCTGGCTCCTGCCGGAGGAGATGAGCTCATGGCTTCGGGAGTGAAGGGAACAAAGGCACCACGGAGATTTCCGATGGCTTCATGCATTATAAAGCATTTATAAGAACACCTGCCTCTCCCCTCTGCAGCCCAGCACCGCCACAGCCGCGGGAGCTGCAGGATATTCACCATGTCCCAGCCTGCCACCCTCCTGCTCTCCAGGGCAAAACTCTGGTGGTGATGTTTCAGTCTGTCTCCTTTTCCTTCTCCCTCTGTGAGCTCCTGGATGTGAGGCCAGGGTGGGGGGCNCCTGCCCCTTTGGCCTCCCCTCTGCACTCTGGTTTTCCCACAGGGGTCCTGGGTGGCCCTGGGCACAGTAGGAGGCCCTTGAGGTGGTTCAGCAGTGCCACCATCACCCACAGGCTGTCCGTGCCACAGCCACATCGCTGATAACCAAGTGCCCACCCACAGAGCCATCTCTTTGTGTGCCACTGTGGCGTGTCCACTGCTCCCTTGGAGGCCACAGATCCTGAGGGAGAGGCTGTCTCCCTTCATCCGTAGCTCTCCACATGGAAAGCTAATACATCAATCCATACACGGCCTAAATAAAAAGCTGGAAATCCCCAAAGAGCTCAAATTAAATTAGCTGAAATAACCAGAACCACAGCTAAAGACCCTGCTGGCCTCTGCCTCCCTCCGAGGAGGCATTTCACAGCAGTTTTGCAGAGCTGTCCAGGGGTGGTGGAAAGGCTGGGGGAGAGGTTGAGTGGCCAGAGTGGAGCCCTTGGTGTGCAGGGGGCGATTACCCAGCAGAGAGGCCTCTTTCCTTGCAGCACCTCCTTGTGCCCGTTGGCACCACGGCCTGGAGGCAAGAGGGACCCCCTCTAGGTATGCCAAATAACCTGGTGTGAGGCAGGTCAGGACAGAGGTGCCATCACAGAGGTGCTGTGAGTTAAGTCACAAAGTTAAATTGTCACCGTTTCAGCACACGTGCCACATGTTGGACTAACACACAGCCAGGGGCTGGGGTTAGTTTTGTGTGTTTGGGGAGTGTTTTACCTGCAGGCTGTTCCCCCAGTGCTGAGCACTCTGTGCACGTGGCAGGGACTTGGCTCAAACAGGGACAGAGACTTGGTTACAACCAGGGACCTCGGAGCCCACCTTGGCTTGTCCAGTCCTGTGTCCTGCTGGCCTGCAGGAGATCCTGCACTGCAGCTCAGGCTCCTAATCAGTGGAGCTCTCAATAGAGGTGATTTAGCAGGATTTGGATGGGAACTATTGTGGCTTGCAGGTGGGTTCCCTTGGAGGCACCTGCCTTTGGCTCGCTGACCCCCACAACTCTGGGCTAAGCAGGATCCCATGTGCCTTGCTGCTGTTGCCCACTGTCCCGCTCCATACGGGTTCCTCTTGCAGCAGAGCTTTGAGTATGTGCACCCAAAACCTCCAGCAGGGAGGGCAGGAGGGGCTTCTGGATGAGCTTCTCCCTGGAGATGTGCCCCATGCTGAGGGATACAGCATGGTCCACGCACCGTGCCTTTCACCCGAGGTCTGGGGTGGTGGGCAGCTGCTGCAGGGTCCCCATGCAGCTCCCCTGACACTTTTCTTACCTCCCTCCTCTCTTTCTTTTTCCATCTCTCTGCTGGTGCTGCTTGGCTGCTGTGCTGGATCGCCGACAGGAATGCTTTGGGGTAACTATGGCGCTCGAGGTCCCGTGGGGAGCTGTTCCTGGGAATGCAGGGGGGTGGGTGCAGGTGGATGTCAGTCTGTCCAACACCTGGGCTGACCCTTAGCTGCATTTTTCAGGGGCTGCAGCACGCTGCTCTGCAGGCACTGCTGTGGGCTGGAGGGATCCCCCTCAGCAGGTGTCAGACACTGCAGTCGGGGTGTCCTTGGTGACAACTTGCCCCAGCTGAGTGCTGCCCTCAAACCCTCACCCCAGCCCTCAGTCCCTTATCCAGGCCATATTTCTGAGCGGAACAGGAGCAAAGTGAGTTCCAGGCCCGTCTGTACAGTTGCTTCCCATGCGTGTGAGGGCTGTGCTCATAGGGAGGACTATTAATTAGTGGGTTTGTTTACATCTCGTAATGATTAAGCCCATTATTGTACTACTCCCTGTTGCGTTAACCCTTGCCAAGGAGCTGTGTAATTGGGAGCATCTGTTGTTGCAAGTCATTTCCTTGACGTTTTCCAAGGGTGCCTGGTCACCTTCACCAGGACCTCGCTGCTCCACCATGAGATCCAGCCTTTAGTTAAAAGACTAGAAACCCCCCTGGTATTGTGGTTGGGGAATAATCATCATACTCAAGAAATGAGGGTCGTGAGGGGGCTTTCCTAAAGGATTCTGCTGGTAAGCTCTGCCTCCCTCAGCTGACTTGGGGTGAAGGCAAGAGCAGCCCTGATCTGGAGAGACCTTAGAGATCCTTCCAAAGCTCCAACCTGTGCCTTGGGCAGGGACACCTTCCGCTAGACCAGGTTTTTCAGGGTCTCATCTAACTTTGCCTGGAACACTTCCAGGGATGGGGCACCCACAATTTCCCTGGCAATGCAGACCAGTGGACCTCCCTCGGTTTATTCCGAATCTCTTGCAAGCAGTAGGAAACAGTTTGCAGTGGTGGTGGCCCTGTGCAAGCCCCATTTGCAGACGGCGTGTGCCTGAAGGAGGGAAGCAAACCTCCTGTGCCCTGCAAACCTCCTGGCACTGCCTGCCCCAGCCCTGGCACTGCTTCCCGCAGCGAGGGGTTTGTTCAGGTCGCTGGAAGGGTGCTAATCCCTGGGAAGAGAGGGTTGCCTTGTTTTCCATCCCTGCCGGCTGCCAGCGCGTGTTGGAGGAGCCGCGTTTAGGTGGGCTGAGCGCTCGGCGGTGTTTGTGCCCCTCCTGTTCCCACCTTCACCCGTGCTGGGAGGGTGTTGTCGGCAGCTCAGCTCCCCAGGGCACCCGGGTCTACAAGGTTATTGTCTCTCTCTTCCATTTCTGGGTGCGTGTGCCTCCCTCCGACGTGGCAGGACCAACAAGGGCCGGGATATCAAGACCATCAAGTCTCTCCGTGTGCTGCGGGTCTTGAGGCCCCTGAAAACCATCAAGAGGCTGCCCAAGCTGAAGGTAACGAGCTCCATCTCCTGCCTTACATCCTCTTCTCCTCTTCCCTGGGAGCAGGGACCACCAGAGTGATTTGCTTGTGAGCAATAAACAAGTTGTTTTCAAGGCTTTTGGGGTGTTTTAGGAGCCCCGTCTGCAACCACAACACCCTTCAGGCTTCTTCACGTCTGGAGGTGCAATAGGATTTTAAAAGCAAGCCTGGACCACTGCAAGGTGTCCATAAGTTGTTCCTCTGCCAGGGAAAGTGGGGCTTGAGTGGACAAAATGGAGCAATGTTCTCCTGAAAAATAGGCTGCCCCGGTTTTGGAGAGCTCAAATCTCTTTCCAAAGTTTTTGATCTTTCCCACCGGAGCAGGTTGCAAACAGCTCGGGGTTTTGTGTGCTGTGCTGTCATGCTGTTGCACTGGAGAGGGATTTCCCATCTCAATAATGGGATTATTTCTGCATCACAGGTAGGATTATGAATTTCCCTGCCTTGGTTGGTGGGGCACAGAGCCAAAAAAGAGTATGAGACTGAGGAAGTCTGTGACTTAGGCTGCAGTTCTCACGCATTCGGGGTCACCAGATGTCGCGGGGCGAAGCTGGGTGTGTCTCAATTAAGGAACACCGACGAGAGAAAACTCTAGACACCGAATTGTTCAAAGCTGTTTAATTATCTTTATTTTGACTTTAAATATTTATAGATATGTATAGAGGTCAAGGGATTGGCTACACAGACCACCACCCCTTCGACCTGGATGGTGAATAAAACCATTAATCATTCTTCTCTCACAGGAGAAGTATGTAAACATTCTAAGAATAGATTTTATTTACATTGAGGCTGCATGAACGTTCTACAGAAAGACAAGAAAACAGAAAGACTCGGGCAACAGAAGTCCTTTTTTTTAACTTGTAAGTGGTTTGGCTGATTGATGAGACCCAGGGTGGCACCCCAGAAACATGGGGTTTTACCCCAGCTTTTCTTCCTGATCACTGGATAGAGTCAGCCCATGTCAGTTGATTTCTGGAAGTCCCTGTCTCCATCGTGAAACAGGGATAACGACAATCCCCTCTTGAAGTGCTGTGACAACCAGGGCTGAGAGCACTAAGGAACGTGCTGCTGTGGCAGGCAGAGGTATTTGCTCTGCCTTGTTATTCGGGGTGATGGGAAACGATGAAGTGTTTGCTAATTAGTCTTGAGTGCTGCTAATTGCATCATTAGGATGGTCCCTGTCTGCTTCCCTGGTTGCAGAGAACACTGAGGATACAAATATCCATCCCTGGTGCTCTCTCAGGGGCTGCATGGTGCCTCCACGTGTGCTGTGGGTACTCTGGGTGTTAACGTCCTTCACAAAATAGCTTTTGGCCTGGGAGAAGGCCCAGCTCTTTCCCCAGCAAGCAGCCTGGTCTTGGTCCTGCCCTTTTCCAGGGCTGTAGGTTCCCCCGGGTGAGCCCTGCCCTCCCTTTCAGGCCGTTTTTGACTGCGTCGTGACGTCCCTCAAGAACGTCTTCAACATCCTCATCGTCTACAAGCTCTTCATGTTCATCTTCGCCGTCATCGCCGTGCAGCTCTTCAAGGGGAAGTTCTTCTACTGCACTGACAGCTCCAAGGACACGCAGAAGGACTGCATGTAGGTGCCCCTTGGAGCAGGTCTGGTGCTGCTGAGCCCTCTGGCAAGGGCAGGGCGCTGGGTCGTGTCTGCTGTGGTTCCCTGTTAAGTCCTTGGCCACGACTTGCTCCTAGGGACAGCGTGGGCTGAGCCCTGTCCCCAGTGCTGTGGCCCGTCCTTCTTTGGGGTGCAGAGCCCTTCATTTTCTCCTGTTCTTTCCTCCTTCTCTCTGCTCTTTTACTTTCCCCCTTCTCTCTCCCCTTCCTCATGGTTGTTATCCAGATCCTCCCCATTTCTCCCTGCGGGAGGAGAGGTGACCCCCGCCCACACCCACGCTGCCCCCCAAGGTTCAAACCCACCATCCCATATCCTGGCAGCCCAAAATCCCAAGGTCACTGCTCCCTGCCAACCTTGCAGAGGGAACTACGTGGACCACGAGAAGAACAAGATGGAGGTGAAATGCCGGGAGTGGAAGCGGCACGAGTTCCACTATGACAATATCATCTGGGCTCTGCTCACCCTCTTCACCGTGTCCACCGGCGAGGGGTGGCCCCAGTGAGTATTCTGTCCCCCTGAACAGGGCTGGTCACATCCCTGTTGGGCTGGTCAGGTTACACCCAGTGGGACTGAGAGAGGAGCCTCTGGGCAGGGAGGTGGAGAGAATAAGAAATTCTACCAGCACAGAAGAGCTTTTAGCACCCCTGTGAGGCTGGGGCCATGGCTGGGGTTAGCTTCTTCCTTAGGGAGTGAATGGTGGATAATCCCTTTCCTCTGTGGCCTGGAGATATATTTTAGATCAGTATTAGGGATAATGGTAGGACTGGACCTCTCTAAATGCTCGTGTGAGTTTGGGCAATATTTTTTTTCCCTGTGTGCAGAGCACAGGAAAATCCATTTTCCATCGGGGACGTGGCAAAGCACCATGAAACGAGCTGTGGCCATTTAAAAGGGTCATCCTTGGAAGCAGATTAGGACAGAGCTTTACCTTGTCGTCGTACAAGCGTGGACAGACAGGGCTGGGTCCCGTTGGAAGCGATGGATGTATCCCTGGTTGCTTTTCTCCACCTCTCTGCCCACAGGGTGCTGCAGCACTCGGTGGATGTGACGGAGGAGGACCGCGGGCCCAGCCGCAGCAACCGCATGGAGATGTCCATTTTTTATGTCGTCTACTTTGTGGTCTTCCCTTTCTTCTTCGTCAACATCTTTGTGGCTCTCATCATCATCACGTTCCAAGAGCAAGGAGACAAAATGATGGAGGAGTGCAGCCTGGAGAAGAATGAGGTATGGTTCGGGGAGGGGGAGTGAGGACATTTCCGTGGGGTTTGTAGCAATTTGGGAGCTCAGAACTCCCTTGCTATTGGGAAGGCGAGAAACCCAGCTGCCTTTCCAGATCATGAAGGAAAGAATTGTGGCAGGTGTCCGTGGGGTGTGATGGGTGTTATTTTGTTGCAGAGGGCCTGCATTGACTTTGCCATCAGCGCCAAGCCCCTGACGCGGTACATGCCCCAGAACAGACACACCTTCCAGTACCGCGTGTGGCACTTCGTGGTGTCCCCGTCCTTCGAGTACACCATCATGGCCATGATAGCTCTCAACACCGTGGTGCTCATGATGAAGGTGAGCTGGTGGTCGGAGTGAGGCCCTCCTCTTTGCTTGGAGCAGTAGGATCAATCAGGGTGGGAGCAGAGGGCGTTTTGGTTGTGGAGACGCTTTGAGGCGGCCTCTGTGTGGGAATTCCCTCGGCACATCCACATGAAACAACACAGGACCCCAACTGGAGGCAGCACAAGAAGGTTTCTAGAGGAAATGACCCAAATTATTGGAGCGGGAAGGTTTCTAGAAGGCTTCTGGAGGTTTCCAGGAGAAATGACCCAAATTATTTTGACCTCTTAACTACTGCAGGCAGATCTAGATTTCCTCTGTTCCCCCTTTTTAGAAGAAGAGGCATTTTGTCCTGGGAGAGGGGGAGAGTAAGGAGGGGATGCTCTTGATGCCCCCAGGGCAAGGAACATGGACCACCACAGGCCTGTCCTGAGGGAGGGGTGAAGAAAGGAAGGAATTCTTGAGGCAGCGAGGGCAGCAAACCTAGGCCACCTGGGGTCTGTGCTGGGACAGCCATCAGCCCAGAGGCTGGCAGGCCCCCTCCTGGCTACTGCTGTCTCTGTTTCCATCAGTACTATTCTGCTCCATACACCTACGAGCTGGCCCTGAAGTACCTGAACATCGCCTTCACCATGGTGTTCTCCTTGGAGTGCGTCCTCAAGATCATCGCTTTCGGCTTCCTGGTGAGTGCCTGCTCCTGTTCTTTACCAGGGTGTTAATTTGGACTTTGGCAGTGCACAGATTACGGAGGGAAGGCGCTGATAATGTGAGGTTGCTGCTGCTTGTTTTGGATCCTGGCCTGAGACCTGCTTTTGGGCTGGAATCCTTTGGTTCTCACTGCACTTCCCAGTGCTGGGTGCTGCTGGGGGAAGCCACACTGCTGCTTTACTTCTTGCCTTGTGCTCTGTGCCCAGACCGTGCATGTTCTGTGCTGCTGCTCTGTTAGAGCCCACCGCAGCTGCACGTGCTGGCGGCTGTGTTCCCTTGTCCCCACAAGTCAGGAAGTGCTGGTGCACTTCTTTCCTGGGGCTGGACCAGCTGGACCAGACCTGTGCAGCAGTGAGACCTCCCTGATGGATTCACAGTCCACAAGCTCCCAGCTGCTCATCTGGGATCTGAAACCACAGATTGTTTTTCCTTCAGCTATTCTTTGCTGCTTATGAGAGACAAAGTCCACTATCAGGAGGGTTTCTAGCCACCCTCCTTGCTCCCAGTAGCATCAGTCATGGTCACGTTTGGTCTTGTACCAGCTGCTGCACAAATAGCAGGGGCTGAGATGAATCCAGGTGTCTGTGAAGAGGAGGGCAAAGCAGTCTCCTGGCTGTGGGGGTCAATGTGCTGAGCTGTTGCAGCCTGACCTAGGCTGTGGCTACTTTTCCTGTTCCCATTTGCAAGGTGGTCCGTTGGATGCATGAATCATCTCCCAGGAGAGGCTGCTTGCTGCAGGCATGCCCAGGTCTGCTGCTGTCTCAGACACAGGACGGTGTTCTGGACCGTGGCTGCATACCAATGGCCTGCGAGGTCTCCACCACTGTCCATGAGCAGCTTTGACCCGTGGCCCGGCGCCCTTCAGACCTGCCATCCCATCCCTGAGCTCAAATCCATGTTCCCTCTCTCCCTCTTTCTTTTGCAGAATTATTTCCGGGACACCTGGAACATCTTTGACTTCATCACGGTCATCGGCAGCATTACGGAGATCATCCTGACGGACACCAAGGTGAAGCAGGGGCTGGGAGCAGCGGGCTGTGGGGTGCTGCTGGGGGCTCCCACCTCCCTCTGACCCTCTCCTCCTCTCCCAGCTGGTGAACACCAGCAGCTTCAACATGAGCTTCCTGAAGCTTTTCCGGGCTGCTCGGCTCATCAAGCTGCTCCGCCAGGGTTACACCATCCGCATCCTGCTCTGGACGTTTGTGCAGTCCTTCAAGGTCAGTCTCATGGCCCCTGGCCTCTTCCCGGGCCACAGGGATGTGGTGCTGCTCCCAAATACGTCCAGTTCCCAAGGCCTCCTAGGAGAGATGGATCAGCACGGCTCACCTGCGTGTTTTGTACTCCTCTGGGGCTGGGCCTGTGGTAGATAAGATGACTCATCTGCTTCTCTTGCAGGCACTCCCCTACGTCTGCCTCCTGATTGCCATGCTCTTCTTCATCTACGCCATCATTGGGATGCAGGTGAGACAGAGCTGTCCGTGTCCCTGGGGCACAGGTGGTGACACCAGCATGTCCCCAGCCTTGCACACAGGAGCGAGCCTTGTGCCTGCCTGTCATTGCTGCGCCCACTCGCAGAGCCAGGAGGGTGCTGAGGATGGAACAGCTTCCCTGGGAGCCCTGGGGAAACTGCCATGGGCTTGTTCAGTCAAGCTCCACAGCTCCCTTCCCAACTGGTGCCGTTGGAGATGTGGCCTTGGGGGCTCAGCTGGGTGTCTGCCATCCCTCTTGTCCCTGTAGCTGTGCCACCAATGGTCTGTTTGGGTGCTCACACTCAGCACCGTGACCTCCCAGCTGCTGGGGGGGTCTCTGCAGAGCAGGGGGAGGCGCCAGCCTGGCAGGCTCCAGCTGGTGAATAAGAGGCACGTGAGCTGAAGCCCACACGTGCCGCGGGGCTGGCTCGCCCCTGCTGTGACTAAATCCCACGCTGGAGATGTGACAAAGCATCCTCCACGACGAGCACTGGGGATGTGGAGCTGCCCGATGAGCTGCTGCCGTACCCAGCACCTGACAGGAGCTGATTTTGAGGTGAAAGAGGCCCCTGGCTTGTGATGTTTAGGATCTTCCAGGGCCATGGCTGGTTTTTGCCAGCCTGTCCTACACACCTTGACACCGGCTCCAGGTGTTCTCCTAAACAGTCACCATCTGACTCAGCCCCCCTCCCTGCCGGGTGGTAGTATTAGATTTTTTTTTTTTTTAATTTTATTATTTTTTTTAACACCATTGTGAACAAATCCCCAAGCAGTAAAGTCTGTGGGCGTTATTTGAGCAAAATAGCTGGAGGCAGAAAATATTCCACAATTACACATTCCAAAAAACCTGTACAGGGAAAATATACTCTGCAGTTGGTGTATTTTTAGGTTCAGGGAAAGGGGAATAAATATTTAACAGTAATAACAGCACATTTTTCCAATTTGAGGCACTTTACGAATGTTCGGGATGTCTTACCACAGCCTTGGCTGAGGGTTGTTGTTAGAATATTGTCCACAGTTTGATCTTTGTTGCCTCTCTTGGCCCTGGGGGTGGTGGGGTCTGTGCCTCCCTCCCTCCCTGAGCCCTTCCCCACCCTGTTTGCAGCGCTGTGCCTGACCCCAGCACCACAGGCCATTTCTCCACCAAGGGAAAAGCTCCCGGGAGCATCCAGGACCGTGACCCAGCGCCCACCCAGGCTGGTGGGACTTTGTCCCTGCACCTCCAGCATAGCTGGGGTCGCTGGGTGCCATGTGGGGCGCAGATGGCATCTAGGGATGGATGTGGAATGGTTGGACTCGGCTGATCCCAGGCCCTCCGTGCTCCTGTTTCCATGGTAGCTCAGCCTCTCGCAGCCTTTGCCACCCACAGCAAATCCCTGCCAAGGAGAGGAGAGTCTCCTTCCCCGATGGCTGCCTGGCACCAGCTCCTTGGCACGCTGGCTGTGCACCAGGCTGTGTTTGCTGGGGGACTTTTCATGCAATCACAGAGTCAGAGAATGCTCTGGGTTGGAAGGGACTTCAAATGAGGCCACTTTGCCCAGCCCCATGGCAGGAACATCTTCAGCTAGATCGGGTTGCTCAGAGCCCTGTCCAACCTGACCTGGAATGTTTTCAAGGATGGCAAGCAGCTGCTCCCGTGGCTGTGGAGCTCTTGCCTGAAGAGCTGAGCCCTTTTTTTTTCCCTCCTGTAGGTTTTTGGCAATATCAAACTGGATGAGGAAAGCCACATTAACCGGCACAACAACTTCCGCAGCTTCCTGGGCTCCCTCATGCTCCTCTTCAGGTGAGCAAACCTTCCTCTGCGTGCCAGAGATATGTTTAATCCGGGCAGGGGGTGGTGAGGTTTCTCCTGGGGCCATCCTGGCTGGTGCCACCAGGAGCTGCTGACGGGGCTGTGTTGGGGACAGGAGTGCCACCGGCGAGGCGTGGCAGGAGATCATGCTGTCCTGCCTGGAGGGCAAAGGCTGCGAGCCCGACACGACGGCCACGTCCGGGCAGAACGAGAACGAGCGCTGCGGCACCGACCTGGCCTACGTTTACTTTGTGTCCTTCATCTTCTTCTGCTCTTTCCTGGTGAGCTGCCTCCTCTGAGGGCTCTGGGGATCCCCCCTGCCAGCACCCCAGCCATCGGGTCATCTTCCATCACCTGCCCACAATTGTGGTTTGGGCTGCGGTTCTCACACGTTTGGGGTCACCACTTGTTGCTCAGGCTGCTGTCCGCACACGTTTGGGGTCACCACTTGTCACTAGCCGAGGCTGGATGTGTCCCACTTTAGGGACAGAAAGAGAGCAGGCCAGAAGTATCGCAGTGAGGGGACAAACTCCTCCTACTTTATTTACAATTTAACTACTTTATACATTTGTACAGAGGTCCAGAGATGGGCTACAGAGGTCACCACCTCTTAACCTGTATGGTGGACATCACCATCAATTAATTCTTCTCTCAGAGGAGAAGAATGCAAACATTCTAAGAATAAACTTTGTTTACAGAAGGCTACGTGAGAACAGAGACAGAAAGGCAGAAAACTCAGGGCAACACACAATCACTCTTTTTTCTCTCCCTTCCCTTTGATGTTTGTTGACTCCCTTGGCCCTGGGGGTGGTGGGGTCTGTGCCTCCCTCCCGGAGCCCTTCCCCACCCCGTTTGCAGCGCTGTGCCTGACCCCAGCATCATGGACCATTTCTCCACCTGGGGAAAGCTCCCGGGAGCGTCCAGGACTGTGACCCAGCTTCTTCTTCCTTCTCTCTACCTTCCCTTCTCTGCTCCCTCTCCCCCCACTTTCCTTTCTCTCTGCCTTTTCCCCTTTGATTTAGATGCTCAACCTGTTTGTGGCAGTCATCATGGACAACTTTGAGTACCTGACACGGGATTCCTCCATCCTGGGCCCTCACCATCTGGATGAGTTTGTCCGGATCTGGGCAGAGTATGACCGAGCAGCGTGGTATGTAGCCAGCTCCTTCTCTCCCAAGCAACCTCCTCTCAGAGCTGGTTTTAAACCAGGGTCTCTGTGTTCTCCTGCTGGAACTGTAGTTCTCGGGGATATCTGGGGTAGTCAGGGATGTGCTGCTGTCACCCGTGGTCCCCACAAGGGCAGCAGCTGGTTCTTGCACTGGTTGATGGCACACGCGTCTTGGGTGATGTTCAGTTTGCCACGGGGTGCTCATCCTGAGTGCCGGACGTTCCTGCTCTTCCTCTCCAGATCCCTCTCAGCCTCCTTTCCCGTCCCCATTGCACCAGCTGGGAGCCTTTTCCCTGAGACGGGCTCCATCCCTTGGTCCCCAGCACCCACAGCTCCTGATTAGAGCAGGGCTGAGTGGGGCTTTTTCCCACCCGTGGGGATCTGCTGGGCTCCTGCCAAACCACCTGCAGAGGACATTGTCTGGGGCATGTTTGGGGAGTTGTGTTCTGTGCCGGCCAGCCCACTCACCCCTCTGGAGATTAGAGGGCCTTGGCTCCTGCACTCCTGCCCTTGCTGCTGAGGACCTTGGAGAACAGGGCTCCCCTTTGGAGGCAGCAGGCTGTTCCCAGTACTGGGATAGGCTGACAGGGCCCACACACACCCTGGGTGGACAGATTTTGGCTCTGTCCCTGCTGCTGCAGCTGCAGAGGCCTCGCTCTCCACTGCTCCTCCTCCTCCCCCTCAGATGGTCCCAAGCATCCCTAGAGCAACGGGGGACCCTTGGCAGCTCTGGGAAAGTTCTTGCCCTTCACTCAGCCCCAGCATCACCAGGGTGCCTCATGTGGCCCCTTCCAGAGCCCAGGGACTCTTTGGAGCCACTGCCAGGGAGCCTGTACCATCTTAACTCTTGTCCCCGGCAACCCCAGACGCTCCTTTTGGAGACTCTTTGCCTCCATGTCCTGCCCTCGGGAGACCAGCTCCAACTAAGGTATTTTTTTATGCCCAATATCAGCAGAGAAAGGAGAGAAGGTGGAGCAGTGAAACACCCAGCTGGCGTGGCTCCTGGGGAAGGGTTTTTTCACACCAGGCACTTGATCCACTCTCATCACCCATGATGGTGGCCCTCAGTGTCCAGGAGCCACTGTAAAACAAGCCTGAGCTGTCCTGTCCATGCTGTGTGCCCCTCTGATCCCTGAGCAAGCCATGCTTGTAGCCAGTGGTTAGGGGACACGGGAGACAGTGGTGGCAGCCCTGGCCCCAGTGCCGGGCCAGGAACGGGTGAGTACATCCCAACAGCTCCCCGCGCATCCCGACAGTGCCACCATCACACGGAGCTCTCATGGGGAGAACACGCAGCACCAGCGGGGAGCAGGGATGGGTTTTGTCCAGGTGGTTGGGTTCTGGTCGGTTCTTCAGCAATGGAGAGGGCACGGGAGGAGAGCAAGGAGAGAGGAACCGGAGGCAAAGGCGCTGGGTAGGACGGTGACGCCGCTCTTTGCCTCCCCGCGTGGTTTCCCTCCAACCTTGTCCAAGGATGCCCGGGAGGCTGCAGCAGCTGCACCTCAGCACTTCCACCCCACGCTTCCTGAAGGGCTCTGGGCTGGAGCAGAGTGGGGAGCTCAGCATCCTGCACCCCCTCCTGCCAGCTCTGTGCCTCGGCTGCTTCCTTGTTTCCGCGGTGCGGGAGGATACGGCCGTATCCTGGGATGGCTGCACCGGCTCTGGGCACATGTGCTTCTGTGGGAGGAAAGGGGTGTGTGTGTGTGTGTGTTGGGGAAGGTTCGCTTCTAATAATGTGCACCCTCGGCAGAGCTGGGCTGGTGGTCGGAGCACAGGACTGGACTCGAGAGCCCCAGGTGCCACAGCCACCAGCTGGTCACATTATCCCTCCCTGTCTCAGGTTCCCCAGATCTTGGAGGCACAAGTGGCTCAGCTGCCAGTCTCGCTGGGACCTCGTGGGTCTCAGAGAGCTGGCTGTGCGAGGACAGGGGCTCTGGTGACGTGATGGGGCACAACAACTCCACGGGTTAGAACTCCACCAAGCTGCAGGCTCACCCTGTCTGACGCCCCAGCCCTCTCCCACCAGGCGCAGCGGTCAGGGGCACGATGAGGAAGGGTCGTGGGATGGTGCCCACCACCAAAGCTGGTGAAGATGGGGCAGTGTGAGGAGATACGAGCCAACTCTCATGGTGGAAAAGGCAGTAGCTGCTGCTCACAGCTTTCTCCTCTCTGGGTCTGACAAAGCCAGAAGGAGAAGAGCTGTGCTCTGCTGGGGGTCTTGCCCCACAGATGGCCCCAGCACACCCCCCCCCACCTCCCCCGTTAAGCTCTCCATCCTCCCCTCCACCCTCTCAGTGTCCTATTAACCCACCTGTGCTTCCTTTGCAGCGGCAGGATCTCGTATAAGGATATGTACAAATTAGTACGGGTGATCTCGCCTCCTCTGGGCCTAGGAGAGAACTGCCCCTACAGGGTGGCGTGCAAGGTTTGCCTCCCAGTCCTCCGCCACAACCTGGCCACGGGACACACCATCCACCCCTCCTTCCCCCGCTCCACTGCCACCGCGCCTCCCCAGGGAACCCTGACGTTGCATTCCTTCGAGTTTAAAGAGGTCCACTGCCTCCCAGAGCCAGCAGCTGTTCCCCTCCAGGGGAGGCATCAGTGGGGCCAGGGCAGGCTCAGAGCCTCCTGGGGTGGGTTTTGACAAATTGTGCCCCCCAGCCAGCCCCCCGCCCCCGGTTCCAGCGGTGCAGAGAGCCCCGGGGGGCGCCAGGCCAGGTGCCACTGTCCTTGCTCGACTTCTCAAAGCACCTCACACGGGACAGCGAGGTTTTTGGGAGGGCTTGCTCCTCAGGAGGGAAGGAGGGAGCAAAGGCTGGAGGACGCTGGGGACTTTACTGTTGTTTTGGGCAGTGAGGGCTGGGGGAGGACGAGGAGGCCAGGGTGACCCCTGTCCCTGGGGGATGCTGTGCTCTACCCAACAACCCTGTCCTCAAGTGTGGCACTTTGGAGGACGAACAACCATGTCTCTGAGGAGCAGGACTCTTGCCAATCTTGCACATAGCCTGCTGGATCGGCCTGGGAGATGGTGACACCAGGGCACACCCCTGGAGCTTGACAGCCCCTCTCATTTGAGCTCAGTTTCTGGCTGCTGGCCATGAGTCCAGGGCAGTGATTTGGTCTCCTCGTGTCTCTCTGACTTGAAGGGTTTTTTTGCGTTTTATTTTGGGGTGACAGTTGAACCAAATCCTGCGGCACCTGCCGCACTCTCTGAAGTGCCATGACACCTTTGTCTGTGCCCATGGCACCAAAGGATGGATCACAGAACTTGCTCTTCCTTCTGCTTCCCTCACGGCATCCGGGGTGTACGAGGGAACTCAGACAGCCCCAGCCCTTGCTCTTGCCCCTGCAGAGGAGGAGGAGGAGGGTTCCTTGCTGCAGCCTGGTGTAGTCACCACATCCTTCTGGAAACATCAGAAAGGCTTTTCTTCCAGCTGACAACTCTGGAGCAGCTCTGCCACCCTCCACAGCCTGACCTGGGGACGGTTTTGCCGGAGACAAAGACGCGCAAGGAAGACAAGGATGATTGGTCACCTCATTTAGGAAGATGTATTTAGGAACAGGAGATTTCTTGCAAGAATCTCAGATGGCTCGTCTGTTCCAGGAAGGGCTCCTTGGGCTCTTTCCACTCTTCTCTGCTGCTGCATCCCTGGCAAAAGATGGCAGCTTGGCTGAGGACACTTTTTCAGGTCCCTGCAGGAAGAAGACACCTTCGGGAGGAGTGGTGAGCCCTTCTCAGCAGGGCTCCCCTGGTAGATGCTGGATCATCTGGGGCTCAGAGGGGTATCTGGGATGCTTCCTTGGAGGAGGGAGTCTTGGAGCCATTGGATTTGTGCTGCCCGTGGATGGGCAGAGCAGTGAAGGTGGATAAACACAAGCAAGGAGTACTGAGAACAGCTTCTGTTGTCACGTGGGGGAGGCCATCCCCACCTCCACCTTGTGATACCTCGGTCTCCTCCTCTCTGTGCAGGAGATGTTCCAAGAACACGAAATTTTCAGGGGTTGCTATTGCCCTGGAACAATCCTCAAAAGATGAAAAAAAAATAAAAAATCCACGTGGTTGTTGCATCTTGCCAGATCCCAAAATGCCAAGTCAGCTTGCACACCTTTCAGTTCACTGAGCCTGCCCTGCCTGTCAGGTGAATGCCCCACAGATAATATCTCTGTGTTCATCATCTCTTCCTGGATCTGCCCTCACAGCACTCCTGGTGCTCCCTTCCTAACAGCCTCTGTGGCACGGTGCTTATCTCCTAACCACAGGGGGACAGATGTCCTGCCTCCCACGTTTCCTCCTTTGGCACTCACAGGCTTCTCTCAGGGCCAAGCCATTAATCCCTGGTGGTTTTGCAGACCACCTTGTGCTGCAGCTGTGGGTCACACCTCTGTCCAGACACAGATGGATGGGTCATATCCTCCATCCTGGATGTGCCCGTGCTTGGACCAGCTCTTGGGAGTCATCCTGCTCAGATGGATGTCATTCCACGTGCTTCACTCTTTGGGGAAGTGGTGTCTGGGCACAGCTGTGCTGCTCAGAAAACTCCAAGATCTCTGCTTTGAGGAGCAGCAAAGTGTGCAGTTCTCATGTGATCCGTCTTGGTCACTGACACAAAGTCTTCCCTTTGTGGACTCCATTCCTCCTTCACTGGGCGGAGAATCTCAGTAGGAAAGGCAGTGCCTGTCTTGTGCTGGGCTCCCCAAAATTCCCCCTGCCAGGAAGGATGGAAGATCACCGTCTTGCTTCCTTTTCTGCACTGAATTAATGCGTGAAAATTTTAGTCCTCTCACCCTGAGTTCTGCCAATATCCAGGACTCCTGGGTGTTTCCTCTTGATCCTCCCGCTTATCATTCTCCAGTGTTGTTATCAACCATCTTTTGGGTGTGACTGGCCCAGCCCGTTCCCAAACAGCTCCTGTCAGCAGTTCCGTTCACATCTGAAAGGCCAGGGCTTATCTTGGTAGGGCCCTTCTTGACCTGGGGGCTGCTTCCAGACCCTGAGGAGAGGAGACCTCGTCTCCCCTTTCCACGCTGCTCTGAGCACATCCTAGGGAAGAAGCCAAGATCCCGTGGGGATGCTTAATTTTTTGGCAGTGCCCTCTCTCACCGGGCTGGGCTCCTGTCCAGCAGTGAGGGTCCATGCCTTTGGTGTCACGAGGTTGCCCCGGGCCCACTGACCGTCCTGAACCTTGCAGGGCAGGCTGGCACCAGGGGAAGAAGAGGTGGCCAAGCCCAGGATCCCTGGGAGATGCGGACGTGCAGAGAGAGGGAGACACGGCCCAGCTGCCCCAGCCTGGCAGAGGGCAGCCCCGGGTGGCCCGTTTTTGGTGGCATTCCTTGCTCAGCAATCCCAGGCCAGGTCCTTACGGAGCAGAGGAGAGCAAGGGGAGGAGGGAGGTCCCGCCCTAACTCGCTCCCGTGGGAAACCCAAACGAACCCCAATGTTGGAAGGCCCAAACAGCTGCCTCTGCTGAGACTCTTTAAACTCCAACCTGGTGGAACTTGCAGCCGCATGTGGGAGAGAGCCAGGGCGGGAGCATGGCATGCCCAACTTTTCGTCCCGGTTTTTTTTTTTTCCAGCCGATTCAGCATGCCTTTTGCACTGGTGCATGGTGGGAAAGTGGTCCATCCGCAGAGCCAGACGGAAGCAACTGGGCATCTTCCTTTGACAAGTGACCCTGGCCCACTGCCTTCTATGCAAGATGCTGCCTCCCAATTGCATAGACCCCCACGAGCTGGGGATACACAGCCTTTGGCTATGGGTTAGGTGGCCATGCCAAGCCATACCAGGCACCCCCCCGGGGAGGGAAGACGCTCCGGAGGCCACAGAGCACCGTGGTGCAAACCACCCTTATCTCAAATAACCCATGGCTCGAGTGCCGTGTATCTGATTTATACCACTCGCACACAGCCCTGGAAACCTGTGGGACGAGGTGGGGGCTGCTGGAGGGCTTTAGGAGAGGGGTTGAGACCAGAGGAGTCGTCCCAGGCTGGTAGCGAGACAGGCGCTTGAGGCCAGCAGCAGAGAGGAGAGGGGTGAGTTGCTTTCTGCCAGCATTCCTGGGTCTGTGTGAGCAGTGCTATAAATCCACATCAGGACAGTCTCTCATGTATGATTTGCCTTGATTAACGGGTTTCCTGTTCTTTTCCTGTTTGTCCGTTTGTTTTTTGTTTTTT
>VZDJ01000072.1:2577551-2621175 GCA_008694505.1 Cyanoderma ruficeps | reverse complement strand
CCATACAGCCCCACACAGCCCCATACAGCCCCATACAGCCCCATACAACCCCATACAGCCCCATACAGCCCCAAACAGCCCCATACAGCCCCATACAGCCCCATATAGCCCCAAACAACCCCATACAACCCTATTCAACCCCAAACAACCCCATACAATCCCATACAACCCCATACAGCCCCTCTCCTCTTCCAGAACCACCACGTTCCCCAGGGAAGCGGGAAGTGCTCGCAAGGATTGTCCTCCCCGAGGGCTGGAACAGCCTGGCCTGGCTCAGCACCTCTATTTTTTGTTCTCCTCATTAATTTCTGTCTCCGGAGGCTGATCTGCCTTGCTCCTGGCACAGCCCTGCACATCGGCACCGGCCGTGCTCGCCATGGGGAGCAGGGGGTCTGCCGAGCAGGTGAAATCCCATGGAATTCCCTGGAAAACGACCCCTACCAGCGCACAGAAGAGCCAGCTGGTGCTTGCTGTCTCCCAGGAGGTTTTTGGGAGCTCTTCGGTGTCACCTTTGGCTTTACAGGCAGCAGGGAGCAAGGGGATGGGCAGGGCCGCTCTCAGCCCTGCCTTGTCCCACGATCCCATCTCCTGCTGAAACTCCGCCGAGCAGGAAAGAGCCCACTGTTCATTTTGCTTTGCTATTTCTGTGTAGATAATTAAAAATAACCCCAAACTGACACAATTCTGGCTTCCAAACGAACGCCAAAAGCGTGAATCGCTCTCCTTTCCCAGCTGGCGCCTCCCCCTCCCCGGAGCAGGGCTCTCCAGGTGTCCCTGCCGTTGGGCAGTTGGATGCTGGGAGGGCTGGCCGAGGGGGTGGAAACCCAGCAGGGGTGATTTGCAGCCAAAATCACCCCAAATCCCCCTCTGTGCCCAGCTCAAAGGCATTGCAGGGCCGAGCTGGGTGTCCCTGCGGTGTCCCAGCGCATGGATGAGCTGCCCCAGGGGCCCCGGCATGGGTGTGACACACCTGGAGGGCAGCCCCCGACTTCAGCAGAAGAACCAGGGATGCTTGGGGTGCAAGGGAGAGGGATCAGGGACAAGAACGGGCTGGTTTTTACAGCCAGGCCTGGGCCAGACTCTCTCTGCCTCCCACACACGTTCCCCTGGGACTGAGTCAATTTATGGAGCACTCTGCCATAGATGATGGGATCTTCAGGTTCATTTTCACAGATCTACAGAATCATGGCCATCATGAACGATGTGAGGAGCTGATTTTTTTTCTTTTCCTTTCCAAAAGAGGAAGAGAAGAAAATAAATGCAAGCCTATAATTCCCAGCAGAGTTTAATCCTATAGTACTGGGGCAAATAAAGGTTTCATTTAGGGTTAGGCAATAAAGGGTCTGTGCATCTCTGGGTGAGGGATGCAGTGTGCAGGACCATAAGCCAGAGCCACAGGTCCCAGCTGCTCCTTCCCGTGGCCTTTGAAGTGTTGACAGGGGCCCAAAAATATCCTTATTTCATCGATAATTTACTACGGGGGGGAAGGTGCAATCAAGCTTCAGGGTTTTTACTTTATTATGGTTTTTTTTCTCGCTGATCAAAGGCTGGCCCCCATTTACACAACCATGGGTTTTTTTCAGGACTTGTCCCATCTTGAGCCCCTCTTCCTCCAGCATGTGATATTGTGCTGGATCAGCAAGTCTCACCCCCTCAGCAGCCGGGAGCGCATTAGGAAACCAGCGCGAGCTGTGCGAAGGAGCTGTGAGTTAGCAGAGCCTCCCCGGCCCCTTGGCAAAGGCCCGTCCTACACCTCCAGCAGGAAGAGCTGCAGCTGCTCCTGCAGCAGGAGGGAGGGTGGCGCTGGGAGGAGCAGGGCTCCCTGCGCCCTGACGGGGACACGGCCCCGGCCCACGGCCACTGTCACCCACAGCCCGGGGAGCTGCCCCGGTGCGCACACGGATCCCTGGAGGATGGCAGAGTCAGCCACTTCTACTCAGGGCTGGGAAATTCAGCCAGGGAGGTCTGTGCAGCCCTCCTGAGGGATTTCCCCGCTGAAAACAGGTTTTGTTGTTGGGAGAAGAGCACTCCTGGCACTGCTGGAGTCTCTGCCCTTCCCAAATCCTGTGGGACAGCACTGTCCCATGTCCCCCGTGCCTGCAGCACTGTACAGGCAGAGCCATCCCCCTCACAGAGGGATCCGCCCCACACACCTCCCCCTTCTGCACAGGCAGAGCTTACCCCGAGGGCAACCACTAACCCTAATCTGAACCCTAACCACTAACCCTGACAGCTAACCCTAAACACTAAGCCAAACTCTAACCACTAACCCCGAACTCCAACCCCTAGCCCCTAAACCTAACCCTTACACCAAACCCCTGACACCTAACCCTAACGCCTAACCCTAACGCCTAACCCCTAAACCTAACCCTAACCGCAAACCCCTAATCCTAACCCCTAACTCTAACCCCTAAACCTAACCCTAACCCCAAACCCTAACTCAAACCCTAATACCTAACCCCTAACCCTAACCCCTAACCCTAATCCCAAACCCTAACCGGAACCTTAACCCCTAACCCCTAACTCTAACTCCTAAGCCTAACCCTAACCCCAAACCCTAACCCAAAGCCTAACCGTAACCCTAACCTCTCTGCAAGGACAGACGTCCTCGTCCCCAGCATCACTGAGGGATGGAAGATGCTCCGCCGGAGCCAGGAAAGGTGCGGGGGAAAGGCAGGAAAAGCCCACACGCTCCTCTTTGCTGCCTGCGGGCGGTTTTGGGATGAATGTTGGCAAATCCCTGCTTCGCCCAGCGCTGGTTTGGGAAGAGGGACATCTTCCCATCCCGCTCTCCCAGTGCAGTCTAGTCACACGTGCCCGCACTCCCTCCTTGCCTTAGCCTCCTTTTCCCCGGCGCTAACTCCTCCAGCGGGCCCTCAGCCTGTGCTAGCGACAGGGATTCGGCGTTTGACACCATTGGCGCCGTCCGTGAGAGGCTGGTGGGTGTTGGAACACGCCCGGCGGGATGGTTCTGAGCGAGGCTGCCTTTCCCTGTGCAGTGCCCAGCAACATCCCGCCAGGAAAAACCTCTCTGGGAGCTGGGGAGCCTAGCAGCTCCCCGGGGAAAGCCTTTTGCATTGTCACCCCTGGCCCCAAAGCTGTCGCCCTCAGAACCTCTGCCTCTGTCCCCCCGTGGTCAGCCAGAGCACACGGGCTGCGGGAAACTGCTGGAGAAGGAGGGTTTGTGGATTTGCTCTGCCTGAATGTTTTAATTGTGTTTCAAAGAGCTTCCCCCTGCAGAAACCCTTTTTTTTCTCTCTGCTGGTGGGAGTTTAGGAGGCTTTCAGTCAGGGCCGCTCTTGGTGGGGCTGAGCTGCTGCCCCATTTCCCCCAGGGCTCTCAGCTGCCCCTCGGACCGGGCTCTGCACCAGGGGAAAAGAATTTCAGCCCTATTTTGGGACACAAGTGACTGCAGCTCCAGTGAATTAACGCGGAGATGTTATTACAGGCTATGAGGACAGCTCAGGTTTCAGGCTGGGAAGGAAAAGTGGGTAAGTGATGTTCTACAGTCATCTCCTGGATGAAATCAGGCCCAGAAATAGGTTTGCCCCCCCCATTTTCTGCCCCTTTTCCGGGCTCACAGCGAAGTGGGGTGGCTCTGCCTGTGCAGCACTGCAGGCATGGGGGAGNACAGGATTTGGGAAGGGGAGAGGCTCCAGCAGCTCCAGGAAGGAGTCTGGCTTTTCTGCCAACAACAAAACCTGATTTTAGCTGGAAATCGGGGGTCAGGAGGGCTAGACAGACCTCCCCGGCTGAATTTCACAGCCCTGAGTAGAAGTGGTTGATTTTGCCAGCGTTGCCATAAGGAGACACGCTGCAGACAGAGAACACCGTATCCTCTGTTCCTGACAAACGCCTGTCAGGACAGCTTGAATATAAAGCAGGGGCTCAGGCAGAGGGAGCTGCCTTAGTGTTTGCAATTCCTGCTTCCCTGCGGGTCATCGGGACCTCCAAAGCAAAGCTCCTGCGGGCACAGCAGGAATGCAGAGCCCCGGGCTGGGTCCCGCAGGGGAGGAACGTGGGGTGGCATCACATCCTGCAGAGGCAGGAAGGCACAGAGGATGGCAGAGGCGCTCCTGTCAGGGACCTGGGCTGGGCGGACCTGGAGCTGCCCGCCCCTGGTGCCATAAAGCCGAGAAGCCGCGGGATAACACTGATGGCCAAGTCACCAACACCCCCAGCCCCGTGTCAATGCCAAGACGCGCTGCAGAGAGGAGAGAGAGCTCCTTTCTGCCAGTGTCACCAAGGGGGGACCCTCCTGGGCATCCTCCTCCTGCTCAGCTCCCCGTGGCCCCCCCCATTTCCTCCTGTACCTCCAGAGAAAGGTTTTCCTCTGAACAGGGTCACCCCCTGGGCCGTGTCCATCACGCCCCTGGGCAGAGGGAGAAATGAGACCGGCAGGACTGAGGGGACAGCTGAGGCGCAGCAGGGAAACTGCACTCGGATTTATTTCAGGATGCAGCTGGAATTTTGTCTCCTGTCTATTCCTGTGCTCTGCTCCTGATGCCGCAGCGTGTGAGGACAGATGTGAAATGTGGCTCTGTGAAATTCACCTCTGCTTAGGGCACGGGAATAGCAAAGCCTCCCTTGAAGAGCCACGTTTTAATTTGCATTTCCAGGGCTCTGGCAGAACGCTGGGTCCTGTGGTGCACTCAGCAGCGGAGGCACTAAATGGCCACGAGTTGCTATATCTCTGTTTTATGGGGGCAATTTGGGCAGCTGCCAGACTTGGTAACTCTCCTGGTGTTATCCCAGCAGTGATGGCGGCTTGGGAACTGGGGGGAGAACCAGCTGGAGGGATTTTTTCAGTGGGTTTTATGAATCCAAACCTCATCTCGGCTTGCCTGGTGGAATTGGCTGCGACACAGGATTAAATGTCACTGTGCCACCAAATGGGTGATGGCTGTAAGAAGGGAGGGAGGGCACGATCAAAAGGGAGGGGAGAGAGCAGCAGGGCTGGTGGTGGCCCACGAAAACCCATCCTAAGCAAAAACAGCCCCCGGGAGCATGAGGACGAAAAGGGGCAGCTGCAACGTGACAGCTTTTCATTAATAGAGCTGTGGTGCTCGTGTGGTCACGGCGACAGACCACAGAACCACAGAACGCTTGAGCTTGGAGGGGACCTTAAAGCTCATGTTGTTCCAAGCCTCCTGCCAGGGGCAGGGACACCTTCCACTAGAGCAGGCTGCTCAGAGCCCCGTCCAACCTGGCCTGGAACACCTGCAGGGATGAGATGCAAGACACCTGCAAGGTGTTTTTGCACCGAAAGCTCTCTCGGTGCTGCCCCGAGGCTGTGGGGAAGGCCCGGGCTGTGTGCTGCAGTGACAGCCTGCCTCTCAGTGGGGACAGGCATCCTGGGGGCGAGGCCATCTGCATGCACAGGAGGAGACAGCCTTTGCTCCCTGAAACGTGTCAGCTCAGGGTGGAAGAAGCAGATCCTGCTTTAGGGAGGCACAAACAGCTCCGTCGATGGGAGAAGGAGGCTGTCCTAGAGGTGAGTCCTGAGCATCCCAGCCCTGGCTCTGAGCACGGATTCCCTGATCACGTGAGGTCTCCCAGCAGTGCAGGGACCAGAACATGCTTTTGGATGCCTGCAGGCAGCCCTCTCACCATGCAGGCACTGGCTCCTGCCCTGCCTGCCCAGGGCAGATTGAGCTCTCCTGGCACGGGGCTCTTTGCATGCCTGCCTGGCTGCTGGGGCCTTGTTGGCCACAGAGATGCTTCCCATGGCTGCAGGGATGGCCATGGAATCCAAAAACCTCCCCACAGACAATCGAGGTGCTCCCAGCAATCAGCCTGTGCTCTGTGGCTCGGTCAAATCTGGGGTGTCACAACGGTGTGGGTGTTGGAAGTGTGGGCAGCTGGGTGGAAGTTTGTCACCAAAAGAGGCTGCATGACAATGGCTCCGAGGCTGGAAAAGGTGCCTTGGCCTTGGAATTTGGAAATCTGGAAACTCTGATTTTGAGATTTTGGTATTTAGTAATACATATGGGGCCATATGGAGGATTTAAGGCGCTGTCTAAGTCCTTATTCTTCACCTTCTCCTTCTTGGTTTCAGGTGTTTTTTCCTAACTGGGTGAAAAAGGTCTGCATTGAGGACCTCGTGTGGTCAATTATTGGGTCAAAAGTATAAATAGTTTAGGTGTCATCCTGTTATTGGGTAGTTTATGCTTAAAAACCCTTGGAAAAAGTAGACACATCTCCATTTTCTACCTTGCTAGTTAGAGCTCACAACTTGTGAGATCATGCTATGGATAAGAATTAATAAACACTGAGTCCAAACACGAAGCTGCAACTCCTGTGTGCTAATCCCGGCTCTAACATGAAGAAAAGCAGATAAAAATGTCACACCTTGGTGTGCTCCACAAGGCTCCAGCAGCTGTATGAGCTTCCCAGAGCAAGCATCCCCTGTGCAAAGGAATTCTGGCACGTTGGAAGCTCTCCAGCAGCAGCCACAGGCACAGAAGTGTCTCCTAAGAGCCTCTCCCAGGAGGCCCTTGATGGATCATGCAGGGCTGAGTGAGGACGAGGAGCTCTGTGGGGTGAGTCACAGTGGCTGCTGGCAGCCTGCTCCTCCAGCTGTGGGCCCTGCTGGCCTTTGGCCACTTCAGCTGAAGCGTTCAAGTGAACACAATGTCTGTGTTTTTTAAATGAGACCTGCTCCTTCTTCCCTGCAGCCGTCCCCACGTGTCTGCGGCGTGCCAGGACTGTCCCGGAGAGGTGCCCCAGGCTCCCAGCTCCCATCCCCTGGGAGCAGCAGGAACAAGCAGCCTGAGTTGCTGGGCTCTGCCTGTGTGGGCCCTGTCACCCTGGGGGTGTGTGTGGCGTGGCTTGTCCTCGTCCTGCAGCCATGCTCCAGCACTCTGCAGGTGTCTCCTGCTTTGTGCCTGCTTGGGACCCATCCTGCAGACACGGCCAAGGGTGGAGGAATTTTCCCTTCCTCAGCAGAGGCAGTGGGGAGGCCGTGCCAGTGGAGAGCATCTCCTGTTCCGCAGGGATGTAAAAGCTGGATGATTTCCCCTGGTGCCCAGCTAAGAGAGCACCAGAGGAGCTTCTCTGCATTTTAACTTCCCAGCCCTGCTGCTAAAGGCTGACACACACCCGTGTCCTCCCTTTCTGTGGGCAGTGAGCACGGAGGGTGGCACCAGCAGCTGCCACCCTGTCTGCCAGGAGAGGTGGCATCAGTGGCACCAAGGGCTCTGGAGTGGCCAGGAGAGCATCGGTGCTCCTTCAGGAGGGCCCAGCAGGACACTTGGCTTCTTTTCCCCACATGCCCCAGAGGGTGGGGATGAGCAGGGGCCGCCCCCTGCCCTCTCCCCAGTGAGGTTTTCCTGTGCTAAGAAAATGCCCAGCTCAATCTGGTTGTTCTTCCAGCTGGTGGGGCTGAGTCACTGCTGTTCCTCAGGGAGAAGCTTTGTTTGCCCCTGTGTGGCGAGGCCTGCGTCCCTCACGAGCCTGTCGTCATTTTTCTTCTTGTGAATCCGTGGGTTTCTCTAGCTGAGAGAGGTGCCAACCATTCAGATATCTCTGCTCTGTGCAGATGGCCCCTTGTCTCTGATGGACTGTTGGGCAGGAGCTGCACCTGCGTTCAGGGATCAGCCCTGCACGTGGGTGAGAGCTCCCCTGCAGCCAAGTGTGCCAATAAAATCCATCTCTGGAGGGCTACAAAGGTGCTCAGAGGGCTGGATCACCTCTCCTATGCAGACAGGCTGGGAGAGTTGGGGTTGTTCAGCCTAGAGAAGAGAAGGTTCCGGAGAAACCTTAGAGCTCCTTCCTGTGCCTGAAATGGCTCCAATAGAGCTGGAGAGGGAATTTTGATGAGGGCATGGAAATACAGGAGAAGAGGAAAGGGGCTTGCATTGAGGGAGGGCAGGGTTAAATTGGTTATTAGGGAGAAATTCTTCCCTGTGAGGGTGGTGAGGCCCTGGCACAGGGTGCCCAGAGAAGCTGTGGCTGCCCCTGGATCCCTGGAAGTGTCCAAGGCCAGGTCAGACAGAGCTTGGAGCAACCTGGTCTAGTGGAAGGTGTCCCTGCCCCAGTGCCTGTGCAGAGGCAGGATCTTTGCTTCGAGGAGCAGGGATGCAGGTTCCTATCCATCCTGGTAGGAACACGTCTCTCCTGTGGCACAGGAATGTGCACTGGCTCTCCAGCCCAGTGCCAGCATCCCCAAGCCCAACCCCTCTGCCTGGTGCTGCTCTCTTGGAGTTTGCTGGCCTTTCCTGAAGAAAACACCATGGTCTAAAAGTGCCTTATCCATTTAATCCCTTGCTTGCATCCCCTGGTGTGCTTTGCCAAACGTGTGGGATCAGCAGGATTGTTCCTTCCAGCAGCTGCAGTGGTGGGTTGGGATTCTGAGCCTGCCAGACAGGCAGGCCCTGCCCTGCCTGCACCCCTCACAGTTTTCCAGCTTGCCCTTCCATCCTCTCCCTTAAGGAGCTGTTGTTCCTGCTTTTTTCGTTGCCATTTTACAGTCAGGCTCTTGTTTACCGCTGAGCTCCGGAGGGGGCTGGCGGGGAACATCCCCATAGGGATGCCAGGAGAGCCCTGTGGCTGGGGACAGCAGCTGTGGTTGGGGACAGCAGCTCCTGTGGCCAGTGAGGATGGGCTGGGGGCCTTGTCACACTCATCCCCTGCTGCTGGGCTCTGCAGGCAGATGAGGCATCACTTGGATGCACGAGGACGAGCCCTTGTGTTTTCCTCACTTATTTCCATCTTTGTCTCGTGTAATTTTCTTAGCAAATCTCTATGGAAACAGGTACTGTTTGTAATAAAGCCTCTGTTTTTCACTTTGCTTTGTTGCTGTCGAGGAAGGAGGGGGCAGAGACCTATAAAGGGCAGATGAGGTTTAGGTAGGGAGAGGAGAGATGATTCAGCTGCCTCAGCCCTTGGCACAGATGGAAGCAGCCTTAGCATCCCTTCATCCCGTCCTCACTGATGGGGACGGAGGCTGGAATCATCCAGACCCTTTCCTGGCTCCCTCGATTTTGGTGGGGACCCGCTGACCCAAACCATCCCAGAATTCCTGTCCCAGCTGGATGCAGAGGAGCACTGTGGTGTGGAGTGGGGGTGAACCGCTCCTGTCCAGAGCTGACAGCACACCTCTGATGTGTCCCCAAGGAGCCACCAGCCCTGCAGCCTCACCCTGGCTCTCCTGAAGGTCACCCCGTGCCAGCCGCGCGTCCCTGCGTCCTGACAGGACCTGCTGTGACACTGCCCCGGGCTCCACGTGAGCCACTCCCCCGGAGCTGAGGTGCGGGGGCAGCAGGAGCTGCGGGGGTGAGGCGGAGGGGCCGGAAACCACCAGGAGCAGAAGGATGCACAAGCCCCCGCCCGTCGTGGGACGCTGCGGCTCCGTCATCCCGCAGCGCTTCCTGCCCGTTCCCAGGCTCGTGAGCTCCCTGACTTGTTTGTTTATTTTGGGGAGGGAGGGGGATGTTTCAAGAGCCGAGAGAGGAATATTTTAAAGGAGGAATTCAACGCCGGATTGGCATCCTCTGCATCAGACAGAGCCGTGATCCAAAGTGTGCTCGGAGCTGCAGGAGGGAGCCGAGCGTGTCAGCTCCTTCTGCTCGCAGTCACCCTTGGTGTCCAGACACCCGGGGCCTTCCCAGGGGCTGCAGGGGCAACTGCAACTGATCCAGGGAAACCTGCAGCACACTCATACTCAGGTCCTGGGGTGTGTTTTAGGGTGTTCTGGGCTTTTCCTGCTTTCCACCAAGGCAGGGCCCTAAGGCAGAGGTAACTGGCCTCTGACACAAAGAGGAATCCACGGTGGCACTTGGGGTTCAGAATGGAGATCTTCCACCCTGACTGAGAACTGGTGTCCTCTTCCCGCTGAGAGCTGGTCCTTTTAGGCTGGAAAAGGCCACTGAGTCCGACTGCTAATCCAGCACTGCCCAATCCACCACCACACAGGCCCAGGGCTCCCTGAGGCACAGAGGATGGATATGCTTGGAGAGGCCCCTGTCCCGCCCCTGCTTTTCTACAAGTGATCCTTTGTGTTCATTCCACATGTGGCCACCCTGCAGCCGAGGCTTTCTCCGAGGGAATCCCTCCTCAGCCATTCCCAGACCTGCTCTGCCCGAGGGGGCTGCTCAGCTGGAGCTGTCAGGAATGATGCCTGAGGATTGCCAGCTCTGGGTGCTCCAAAGGCACCGAGCTGGAAAATGCTCCCTTTTCATTGCTGTTTCTGTAGAATTCGCTCTTAGAGCAGGGATCCAGACCATAATGTTAATTTTGCTTCCTTCCAAGAGAAGTCAATATTACAGAGTCGTTGTGATTCTGCTGGAATTACAATATGTGATTACTGGGGTTGAGATGCTGGTTAATTACCTGCTCATTTGTTGTAATGCTCCTGAATAGCTGGTGAAAGTGTGGCAAATGCATTGCTTCTGCTTTTAATGGCTTAGACAAGGTTATTCATAGATAGTAGAAGATAAACAGTGTTCCCTGCCACATTAGGGTGGCACAGCACTTCCCTGCTCCCCCGGGGGTCCTTTCTTAGCCTGGGGAAGACAGGAATTCATAGGTGAGATGAGGCAGGCGCCTTGATGGCACCGTGATTGTGATCACATCACCTTGGATGTGGAGCCTGACAAACCCCACGGCCACACCACCGAGGTGGGATGGTCCAACCTGCTGGGGAAACCGGTTGGAAGGAGCTCCTGCACCAGTGCCAACCTTCCCGAGTCTTGTTGAGCCTGGCTGTCGTGGCCTGTTGGTGTCAGGGAGTAAGAGGAGTTCTTTTGTGCCCCAGGAGAGGGGTCAGCCTCTCCCCGGCCCCACTCCTGCTCCCTCCCAAGGGCAGTGCCTGATTCCGTGCCCACGAGAGCGCACACGTCAGGGCGATGTTTGCTCATACGAGGGCCTGTTTGCCCACACAGCTCATTTGGACATCTGGCTTGGCAGATTGGTGCACATGGGAAAATGGGCAAGGAAACACTGAGGCCTGGATGGCAAATTGGGTCTGGTTTTCTCCTTCTTAATTTTTACTTATTTTTAAATTTTATTTCTTTTACTTTTGTTTTGTTTCGTTTTGTTTTTCGGTTTTTTGTGAAGGTGCTGCTTGCAGTTTCCTGGTTACAGCTGCACAGAAGTTTGCCCATCAGAAGATCTTTGCCTTCCAGATATTACACTCCAACCATCTGAATTGTACCTCCGTTCGGTGCAGCAGGCCACCTAAAACATTTCCCAGCTTTTTAACCACGGCGCTGTCTCATGACCCTGTCCTGGACTTTGCCTCTCGGGACACGTCCCTCCTGCCAGGCCTTTGGTACCTTCCCCACTCCACCCCAAAGCAAGGGGGTCTGCCAGCACCAGCTTAGGAAGGACACAAACTCAGGTCCTGGACCAAGCCTGGCACCTTCATGGGACGGAGACTGAAACATCTGCTCTGCCCAGGGATGCCAGGAGGGCGCTTTAAGCTGCCAGTTACTGGGTTGTGTGTCTGGACTCAAGGACAGGCAACAAGGAACCAGAGCATCTCCTCCAGCCTCGCCGAGTGCCAGCAAGAGAGATCTGGCAGGGCCAGCCCTGCTTTAAAGGTCTTTCTGGACGTGGCTTACTCCATCCTACTCCACTGAGGCTGAGGGAATTGGGATTGTTCAGCCCGGAAAGGAGAAGGCCTCGGGGTGACCTGACTGCAGCCTGAGGAGGACTTACAGGAAAGGTGGGGCAGCTCTTTATACAAGAGCATTTAGTGACAGGACAAGCGGGAGTGGGTTCAAATTGAAAGACAGCAGGTTTAGATTGGATTTTAGGAAAAAAATCATTATTGTAAGGGCGGTGAGGAAGTGGCACCAGAGAAGCTGTGGCTGCCCCATCCCTGGAGGTGCTCAAGGCCAAGTCGGACGGGGCTGGGAGCAACCTGACCTAGTGGAAGGTGCCCCTGCCCACGGCAGGGGGTTGGAATGAGATGATCTCCAAGGCCCCTTTCCAATCCAAAGTGTTTTATGATCCTGCATTTCACCCTGTTTTGAGCAGAGATCGGAGGGTGCACAGATCTGTGGGCGGCAATGCCTGAGACGACACGGGGATATCTGGGCGCAGCTCGCCATCCAATTTCCCCGCTCAGCAAAGACAGGCTTGAAGGATTATCCCAGCCTGGGCGACCCGTTTTTTAACCACAATGGCCATGAAAGTCTCCATTATTTATCTCCAAGCTGCTTAGCGATACAGTGGGTGGAGAAGGAAGCCACGTTTCCTGCTCGAAGAGTGTGTGGGAATACCTTTTCAAATGTTAATTCCTCATGTTTTTCAAAAAGCTACCCAAAGGCACCGGTCAGAGCGAACAAGCCTGCGCATATTCAAACCAACCAGGTTTTAAAAAGTCTGCGGAGATGTTTGGGGCGAGGAGGGAGCGGGGAGAATAAGAAAGGAGCTCCAGGAAAAAAAAAATCCCGCCACCATTTCCCCCACTTCAAAGTTAAAATGAGTTAAAGTGTGCGTTTCCCTCTCCTCTGATGTGCCTCCCTCCAGGGAAATGGGCGAAAGGAAGGAAAAAGGCCGGGGGGAGCAGGATCAGCCGAGGGATTCCCCTCCAGCGATGCTAACGAAGGTCCCAATCCCAAACCATCCCTGCCCCAACCAGCGGCAAGCAGGAAAAGCCGGCACAAGCGCCACAGGGATGCAGCAAGGCACACATCCTCACTTCTGCTTCGCATCCAAGGCAATCCGGTCCCCCGACATTGAATCATCCCACTGTAAAATCCATCAGCCTCCATGGCTTTATGATTGATAAAAACCCCTCTCTGCAAGAGCCACCCGGGCACCGCGTGGCTACTGGGCTGTCGCTGACACACAGCCCCAGGTTTTCTGCGGTGGCTTTTGCTTTAAAAACAAAACCAGCAAAAAAATTCATGCGCGATTTTAATGCAGATTCGAAAGAAAAGAAGGGGGGGAAGACAATCTCTTGGGTCTGTACCCACCACAAGTTTTAAAGTGCAGAATCTGTGTCTGTTGTTGAATAAGAGATGTGCGCCGACTGCCAAATTTCAGCTTGAAAGCAGCCAGAAGCTATCTGGGGGAAAAAAACCCCAAAACATATGTTTTGCAAATACCTTTTGTAATTGTAAAAATAACGTAATAATTTTTTTTAAAAAAAACCCAAACCAGCGAGAATTCACCAGTTATTAAACCTTGAAAAATGTGGGATCTTATATGACTCGGAGCCCAGAAGTGACGACTAAGCTTGAAAAAAACACCACTGAAAACAGGGATTTATAGTTTGCCTCTTATTCCTCACAGCCAAGCGCTTTTATAACCAACGTGTCTTTATCCAAAGTGCTCCAGAAAGAACAGAAAATGCCTCGAGCCTGGCAGTAAATGCGGGGAAGGGATGCAGATCCTGCTGTCCCTGAGTCCAAATTCCCTCATTTCTAAGGGTTTGGTTAACTCTCATTTTGGCCAGCCCTGCAACAACATCTTTTCTTTGGTTGGGAATTTGTCACCATTGCCTGTGTGGATTTCAGGGGGATCAGCTGATGGTCTTTGCTTTTCCTTTGGCCACAATGTCCTGGGAAGGGATGGGGACGTTCCACAGAACCTCTCCCTGCTCGCTGCTCCTTTCAGAGGGGATAAAGGAAAGGGGTTTGGGATCCAGCAGAAACCTTTTCCCCATTGCAGCACTCTGGGTGCACAGCTGGGGATGACTTTGGGGTTGGATTTCCATCCCCAGCCTGCTATCAAGCTACCTAGTGCACAGAAAAAAAGAAAAAAAAGAAAAAAAAGGAAAAAAAGGCCTTATTGATGCACAAAGCAAAGGAAATCATGGGGAAAAGCGCTTCAAAACTGACTTTTTTTACAGATCAAGAATTTCATGACTTGGTGGAAAGCACAAACAATACTGGGACAGGAATCCATAATATTTGGTGGCTGGTTTGTGTAGCTACTGCAGCTAATATCTCCAATAAATACTTCCATGACTAATCCCTTGGAAAGGAAAAACACAATGAAAGAGGCTGTCACACGAAACAGGATGATTTTGATGTTTGTTTTGTACTTCTAAACACAAATTCTGCCTCTCGAGCTGTGTAACATCCTTCATCTAAAACCCTGTTATTCTCTGGATAGGTAAATATGTGTTTGTTTTCTGTCCTCATCCCATCCCTCTCTCCTTTCCCAAAACCCAACCCAGGAGCCCTTATCCTCCTCTCTAGACTCTAGAAAACTCTGCGTATTTTAGTGAGGATCCAGAAGCACCGAGTCTTAAATTCTAGAAATAATTGAGATTCCATTCTGTGTGATTAAACCGTGGAAATTTTCTCCTTGGGATTTTTTTTGCATAACAGCAAAAAATAAAACCCCATAAAGAAAAAAAAAACCCACCACCACAACAATAACAACAAAAAAACCCAACAAAAACCCCAACAAAACTTGTTGGCGTCATCAGAACCTAAAAATAACAGGAAGATGACTGCTGGTGCCAGAGCGATACCAAACAAAATCTATTATTGAATTAGATTCTTTCCAACTGGTGTTCTTAGGAATATATTTCCCTTTGCCCCTCAGGGTTCATTTGGAGCCAAGGTATCCTGCCTGCCAGTGCCATTCCAGCACTCAAATTAACAAGAAGTGATGTCTCTTACAGTAAGAAAACCAGTATCTATTAAAATATTGATGAAGGCGAATAAGCCGAGGAGTTTGCGGTGTCTGGTTTCTTGCTGGCAGCCAGGGAAAACTGTGAAAGGAGAGGAGAGCTGGACATCATCACCCTGCTGCCGTGGCCAGGGTGATCATTTTGCTCCCAGAGGACGGTGCTGATATCCCAGGAGAGAGCAGCCTGACTCCAGGGACTGACAGGGAGCCTGCAACTCCCATCTCTCTTTCCTCCCTGCTTTTCTCCCACCACCAGCTCAGCAGTGCCTGTTTTCTCTCCGCAGTGCAGCTCTACGGGCTGTGCTTTGCTGCCCATTCGTTTAAAGGGCTTCAGTTTCTATTTATTTCCCCCCATCTTTCATTCTGATTAGGCACCTCTCAGTCTTGCTGTGTCGTCGCTGCCCATCTCGGCGGCCGCGGGGCTTTGTGCTGTGTTGGAGAAGGGGCTGGGGCCATCAGCTCAGCTCTCGCAGCTTCATCCACCCCTCTCCCCTGCTCCAGTACCTCGGGGTTATGTTAAGGGCCTCCTGGAGACATCTGTCAGCATTCCCCAGAGCGTTCCTTGCTTGCTGGCTCCGCTGGCCCAGCATTCCCGCTCTCCTGGGCAGCAGGAATGAGCTGGGCGCTGACGCTGCAGTGTGGCCCTCCCGACGCTCAGGCTGCGCTTCCCTCAGCTCAGAGGCACAAACTCCATCTGCAGTCCCACCCTGGACCCATCTGACCGTGTCCTCTCCGTCCGTGAGGGTTCCCTGGAGGTTACCTTAGTGCTGCTGGCACCCTGCTCCAGCTCCTGGTGTCCTCGTGGCCCTCGGGAGAGCCGGAGCATCTCCTCCCCAGTGAGCGAGCGCGGTCCCGCAGAGGTGCTGATGCTGAACAGGCCCCCTTGCAAAGGCTGGAGGAGGCCTGGCTTCACCCAGGGTCACCAGAAGGCATCCACTTCAGGCAGCATCCTCCCTGGAGTTTTCTACATCGATGGGAGGAGGGTGAGATCACCCAAGGCTGGTGCAGCCAGGGTGATTCCTCTCACACCGCTCTGCCCCGAGTGGGGACTTTTCCCAATAACCAGCGAGCACGTTGGATGTGATGCCTCCATCTCCGTGATCCAGGCAAGCACTAAATCACACCATCCAGGCTGGAAGGAGCCATGTGTTTTCCCCTGCATGCAACTCCTGCTGTGCTTCCAAACACGTCTCCCCTCTTTCCTTTTTCTGTAGGGTAACTTTGCACACACAAACGTCAAACAGCAGCTGTTTGGCCAGCGTTTCAGAAAAGCAACTAGTGCTTGTAGCTGCCTTAATTCTGCAGCTAGGATTTCCACTCAGCATGGCAAAAAAGGGCTTCTTTCTCCTTCTCAAGCAGCTGTAGGTATTTTTACCTGTTTCTTTTTGTAAATGTGTAATTGTGGAAACAGTCAGACCTTATCAGGTGGGAGCGTCTTTGAGGTTTCCCCTTTCAGAAAGAAAATGTCACGGTGCCTGTCAGAGCCAGGTTACTCAGGGCTTCTCCTGCTTCAATTAAGCAGGAGCAAACCTGTGATGTGTCAGAGCCTGCCCTTGGTAAGCAACACGCCGGATAATTTTGGAGGTCACTTCAATGCAGGGGTGGAAAACCTGAGCAGGAAACTGTCCTGAGAAGGGTTTCTTCAAAAGTCTTTCTCTTCTGGCTGAGCCATTCCATGCCCAGAAGCTTTGCTGGCGTTTTGGCCCTTCTTGTCTCAGGGTGGAGATGGAATTAAAAAGGATTTAAGTCATGAGTCAGATCAAAGCTTTGAATCCTCCAAATGGTCCCGGGGAAGCCTGAAAATTGCACTGAAGGAAATGACTTTTGGGGTCCTAATTTCATCTGCTGCAGTTGAAAGGTCACTTGTTTTAACAGTTTGGATTTTTACCGTGGGCCCAGAACAGACCTCTGAGCTTGGAGCACAGGGCCGCAAGGGGTTAAGGGAAGGAGTTCCAGTAAGGGGCTAAGGGAAGGAGGGAATCAAATTCAACAGGTGCCCCCAAGGATTGACCTAGGAGCAGTTGGTCACAGAGTGCTATTGACTGTGGAAACCACTCCAGGATACTAGCTTTGTGTGTGTGTGTGTGTGTGTGCCCTTATTTGACGCCACAAAAGCAAAAAATTCCTATCTTTAACCAGAATTCCCGGTTTAACTGCAGGCAGAGATGGAACTGCAGCACCAAGTTAGCTGAGGACAGCTGTGCTGGTGTGCTCCCACCCTGTGTGGAACAGGGGACAAGCTTTTGTGTTTCCCAAGGTCAGGATAAAGCCACAGATCCTACCCCGGAGCACCTCGGAAAGGTTTTGTCAATACCCCAAAACACAGAGCAGAGGCTGGCAAGGTCCTGCACATTTTGGCTGGAACCAGCACCAGGACAAAGTGCTGCAGAGAAGAGCCCAGCTCTGTCTGTGGGACGGAGGCAGAGTGAGGGTTTTCCTGTAAATCCCATTCATCACACCCCAAGCCTTCTCCTGCCTAATCCTCTCTTCCCCCGCACCTGGCTCAGCGATTTCCCTGCAGCGAGGCAGTTGTCCTCGATAACGGGATGGCAGGGGATGGCTCATGTCAAACCTCAGCCAAATAAACGTCAAAGAAACGCCGCTGGCAATTTATCCTCTCCTCAGAAATCCCATCTTGCTCATCCTCGCCTCTCAAACACCCCCTTTCGGTGGGGTGGACTCCAGCTGCTCTGGGGGTACATTACCTGCCCTCAAAGCCCCATCCAGCCTGGCCTTGAACGTTTCCAGGGATGGGGCACCCACAGCTTCTCCTGGAGGTCTGATAACGGGACACACGTTTGTAAAAATCCTGCCCAGCACACATGGTGACGGGAGAAGGAGAAGGTTTCAACCACAGCCAAGCAGATGCAGTTTGAACCCAACAGAGGAGTCAGAGGAAACCTGGTCCTGATGGGGGTAAGGCAAAAGCTGGAGCAGATCCTGGGAGAGACTGCAGAGGCTGCAGCTGAAAAGGTTCTGTGGGGAGCTGTCCAAGTTCCCTCTTGGAAGTGGATTTAGGTGTAGATGACCACGCCCTGGCGTTAGAGGGGAGCTGTCCCATCTCTGCCCTTCACTTCAGCCCCATTTTTCATGATTTCTGTGGGACTGCTGCCGCAGATCAGGAGGAATAAAAGGGAAAGTCTGTCTTGTCTTATGTAACTAGAAGTAAATGCATAATGCGGCTTAATTGAAATTACTGACTTCCCCCGATAAGCTGGATGTAACTGCATCAACAGTGATCTGGTTAATATATAAAAAATGACTTTGGGACACTCGGTGCACACAGATTAGGGCACTGAGACACCAAAACCAAATCTACCTGCTAGAAGGCCGTGCAGATTTACTGCTGTCTCAGGAAGGATAGTTTCAGCAAAAGCAAAATCCACTAGTTTAACCCTAGAGCAGGACAAAGGGGATGAGGAACTGGATTAATGGCACCACCTCTGGTGGGTTTTGGTTCTTTGTTGAGTTTCTTGAACACTTCCCTGCTGTTCTGGACCTTGGTTGAAGGTGTAGGCTCAGTCTGATCTCTGAAGCTGTGGGAAAAAAAAAATCAAGTAATTTAAGAATATAATTTGAAAACACAACAAATCTATTGAGCTGAGAGCTTTGTCCTTGGGTTCAGCTGGAAACCTGTAACATTTGAGGGACACTCTAGAGGAAAAGAGGATTATTTAAGGAGCATCTGGAGAGATGGGCTTCAGCTGCCCTCTTCCCTATTTATGCTTATTGGAGATGAAATTGAAGTGCAGCATGATTAAATTATGCATATAAAGAAAAGCTTCCACAAACAAGAAAACATAAGCAATGTGGGAAGGAACAGAACTGCAAAGAGAACGAGAGGAGCAAAACCAAACAGGATGCCAAACTGCAAAAGACATTTCAACAGCACCTAATTAAAACTGTTCACATTTGCAACAGACAGAAGGTAAAGACATTGACTAAGAAACAGAAGAAAAGAGGGGGGGGGGAAAAAAAACACTCAGAGGAGTGATTTAGTCAATCACAGGAGATTCTGGAAAAATAGCAAGCTTTTGAGCAAAGGCCAGTTGCAGAACGTGCAGCGCATTTGGAGTTGGGGGGTTCTCTCCAATTGTCTGCCGGCAGAGGTGACTCCAGCTGGAATAATGAGGAATGTGCTGTGCAGCATTCCCTGCCCACAGCACCGGCAGCCTATGGGGAGCTGCCACCGCCGCCTTCCCCGCTCGTCTCCAGGCAGGGATTTGAATAATATCACATAGCAACCAGCCCAGGACTGAGAAATCAACCCAGGTCCCACTCCAATAACTTAATCACAAGATTATCTCCCAGCTTCTTTTGTTAATTAACGAGTCTTTGCCTTTTGGCTTCAGCAACCATAGACACAGCAGGAGGGGAGAGGCTGGAAATCCAGCGTGGCACCTTTGTTAGCACGATGAACTAATAACTCTTCTCCCCCTGTGACACCTTTCAAAGCTTGACATGTTCACCACCGGGTTCATCTCGCTCCTGACACGTAGGGGAGCAGCACAAGCTCCAAAGTGGAATAATCAGGACAAATGAAGCCTCAGCCATCTTTCAAAGAGGCCAAATCGAATCTTCTCTGGTGACAAAAACAAGAACGAGCTACGCTGTCTTTTCCTCATCTTTGTCTCAGCAAAATTATTTTCGTAATTGGCGAACATGGGATGGAATAACATTTCAGCAAGGGAAAAGACTGTCGTGTACCAGGTCTGAGAATTAATAGGGGAAGGTATTTTTCCTTCATCTGGTAGAGCCTTTGCTTCCAGACAGGGTTGGCCAGGAGAAAACTGAGCTTTCCAGCTAGAGAGAGGCTGATTTATATGTGCACAAGAAATCTCCCTGTTCAGAGATAAAACAGCTAAGTGCTTTGTTAATGATGAAGAGACAGGCAGAGCTGGAGGGAGAAGCTCTTCCTCAGGTCAGGCTGGAGCCACGGGAGGCCTTTGGAAAACCCCCCGGTCTGGAGGCTGCCTGAATCCAGCCGTCCTCTCCTCATCCACACGGAGACACCACGAATCACTCTGCACTCCGTGAAGAGCTGCCGTCAGTCCAAAGGTGCTTGCTAAACAATCCCGTTCCTGGGATGCTTGTGTGCACGGATAGGTCCCAAATAATCAGCTCTGTGGCTGGCAGCCAGCAGGAACATCTGAGCCCTCCCGACCCCAGAGAAGGAGGGAGCCCACGGGGCTGGAAGTCCTGATTACCGTCTCACCTCTGGTGTGGCTGTGAAAGCCAGGACAAGGCAGCAGCAGCGTTGTCCCCAGCCCTGACACAGAGAAATGAGCGTCTTCACAGAGGACAAGTGGCACAGACGTGTGGCCGTGCTCGTCGTCTCCTCAACAACATCATTACTGCAGGGGCAACAGGAGGGGGAAGAGCAGAATCCCCCCCGGACCGCCTCCTTCGCAGGGAAGTGACTGATGAGCCTGGCAGCCTCTGAACAAATATTTCTGAGGCAGAGAATTCACTTGTCAGCGTGGAGGAGCCCCGAGAGGAAATTTCCAAAGCAGATCTGTCGGAGATAATGACACTGCACAAGGAAGCCCTCCTTAGGAGGGATGTCTCCCGAAGACGTGGAGTGTTTGGAAACATGATGCTCCTGTGTGTTCCTGTTGATGAGGTAAAATCCAAGCAGCCGTGGCTGAATTTTTAATCTGGGAGCTCGAACAGGTGAAGCACAAGGAGGCAGTGAGTCAGTTTTTCACCTTCCCTGGTGCTGCCTTGGTCAGGCAGACCTTTTTTTTTTTTTTTTTCTGAATCAGAAGCCTCTCTTCAGGCCCGAGACAACACAGCGTGCTCTGCCTTGTCCAGATTACAAACCAGGGAATTTCTGTGCATCTGCATGTTTGTGTAATTGCCTAACACCGTGAAAGCTCATCTCAGCCGAAGCCTCTAAGCTCCACTGCTAGATAAAAAGCAATTAACAGCAACCATAACCAGAAACGCTTCCAGTGTGAGGGCAGGCAGCAAACGGCAAATAGATACATCAACAAATCTGTTTTTGCCTCGTACTTTGCTGCTTGCAGCCAATGGGTCATTAATTTTTATATGAGTATCATGGATTTATCAGCAGTTTGGGAATCTCGAAGTTATTAGCTATGACGGCGGCTGGGATTGTGCTGGCTGCTCTGTGTTGCCCCAGCTCCTTCAGTTTAAAAGTCACCCAAAAGGGTGCAGCAGCCAGAATCCCACCCCAAGGCAGCCCTGGGCACCCGAAGGCACTGGTTGAATTATTCCTTGCACTTGTTGAATATCTCAAATTTGTTTCCTCAATACAGGGCTGGGTCTGTAGAGCCTTTTACCCTCTGAAAGCTCATCAGCATTCACCTGCGTTCTTCCAGCTCTCCCAAGCAGCTGTATTTTATCCTGTCAGATATGAAACTGGCTCAGGTCAGGAATTTTGTGCTGAGCTAGTCAATCTTTAGGGTTTTCACTAATTAAATCTAGGACAGATAACCAATAGATTCCTCAGCTGAACAAGGATAACTATTTTAACCTCTCCTATTTTAACCTCTCCTATTTTAACCTCTCCTATTTTAACCTCTCCTATTTGGGTGTTTTGGGATCATTTTACATGTTCTGATTCATTAGTTTGAACTTCAGTTCTGTGGGGAGGAAAAAAAAAAAAGTAGGAAAACCCATATTTTACTTGGCAAGTCAATTTTCCTGTATAAAGTAAGGTTTGCTTTCTGTTTCTCGCAGAGACACTTGCAGATCAGCTGTGTGCCAGGTGATGTGAGGGACCTTATCTGGGTTCATGCAAGCGGTGTTTTTAAAAATCTGAATAAATGCTGCTTTTCAAAAACAAAAAAAAGCAGGTACAGAGGTGTCAAGGATGAGCTTGCCTGTTCCCACACTCTGCTCGGGAGCTGTGCTTTGGCCGTCAGGTGTTTTCAAGCTCTCTCTCCTGGCTGGTTTGGTGTGAGCCTGTGTCTCCAGCTAAAATCCACCAGTAATTACCTGTTTAGCTTTATTGCGCTCTTGTTGCTTTGTGCAGCCGTTCAGGAGTTCATTTGCTCCCACCTCTGCAGACAGATTTAAATGTGAAGCTTGTTTTCTTCCCAGACGGGGAAGAGGCGCCTCTATTTCAGGTGAGTGTTCTGTGAGCTCTCCCCGGCGTGAGGAGATGATCCTGCGCCTGCTACAGCTCAGGCCAGGAAGGCTGCAAAATGCAAATCAAACCAGACTTTTCTTGCCTCTCGGGTTAGAGGGGCTTTGCTGAGCATTTTGTGTGTTTGAAACGATTTGGGTGTTCTCCTTGTGCAGTCAGTGGCTGCAGGCAGCACAAAGGGGTTTTGCTGGGGAAGTTCGGCCTGGAAAACTCCATTCCTGGAAGCGTTCAAGGCCAGGCTGGATGGGGTTTGAGCAACCTGGCCTAGGGGAAGGTGTCCCTGCAGCAAGGTCGGATCAGATCGTTTTTAAGGTCCCTTCCAACCCAAACCATCCTGTGATCTTTATGCCTTGACCCTTCCTGAAGATTCTGACAAAGGAAATTTAAAACGAGCCAAAAGAAGAAGCGTTCGTATGAATGGGCAAAGACCAGCACCTCGGTCATCCCTGCAGTGACCAAAATATCCAGGGAAGAGGTATTTTACCCCTGTGTGGACATAATCCCCAGCACAGTCCTGCAAGCTTTTCCCCCCTGCTTACTTCTCTTGAACAGGATAAATCTCTGCAGTTCGGTTTTCTCGAGCTGAATGCAAGCAGCCTGCCTGCCTTATCTCCATTTGCCCCCTTCTGTGCAAACATTCCAGTCACTTCCTGCAAATTTAATGTTTTTCAACTACTGACGTGCTCCTCATCTCTACTCTGCAATTACGAACCGATGTGCTGATGTTTCCAGTGTTTTGTTTTAAAACGTGTAACACCCAAATTTACAAAAAAACCACCACCAAACAAACACAAACCAAAAGAGACAGATCCCTCCCCAAATTCTGTCTAATGCTAATTGTAGAAATCTCAGCTCTCCAGCAGAAGCATCATTCAGCAGAGGATTTGGTTCTTATCAGAGGCTGAAGCTTTGGAAAAATATACTGAGGATGGTGCATAAAACTGGAGACGTGGCAGGTGCATTCTCAGGTGAATGCTGAGAGTTTGGAAATGCAAACTTCAGGATTTTCCAGTCCTCTTCCTCCCTCAGCACCCAGAACATTGCATTGCTGGTCGGTCTTCATTTTTAAATCATTTGCTGTCAAGATACATGTGTTGTTTTCATAGAGTTGGCAGCAGGAGTTATTATTTTTTTCCAGCTAAATTTAGAGAAGGGTAACAAATATTCTGGGTTTGCTCTGAAATAATTCCGGGAGGAGCTCCTGGCTTATACATCATGGTTGCTCCAGCGATGAAAGTGCAGCTCCTCTGTCAGAGTTTCAGCTCGATGATGTCTTTGGCTCTCAGGATGCAGCCCCACACTGTGTCCCCAGCACAAGGGAGGGTCGGAATCAGCTTGAAAACTCATTCCAGGGGCGATTTTTATTAGGGAATATTATTTACATACCGCATTCTCCTCTCGCTCCAGAAAGCCGGAGGAATTTTTTTTCCCCTTCTAACGCGTTTTAGAGGCAATCTGACATTTTCTAATGGCTCCCAGGTATGTATAATTTATCCCGCTCGGTGTCTGCACTTTCCAAAATAACACTGGAGAATTATCTGGGTTCCTGCTTTTTTTGGCCAACCATTACTCTCCCCTTCTTTTTTTCTTTTCTTTTTTTTTTTCCTTTTTTTTTTTGACCTATAAATGTCCATATGCTGCAGGATAATTGCAGTAGGTGTAGGTTCCTTTGGAGATGCTCTTGTGTGGGAGACAATATGACAGCTCATCTGCATAGCACAGGCATCATTCCCCTGCCTCGATTTAGCAGAGTCCTGGATCCTGAGGCTTCTCCCATCTCTCAGGAATATTTAGGGATTGCTCACACACACACACACACACGCCCTGTGCACTCCTGCTCTCCCGTGCAGTCACTTCTCCATTTTCTGTGGGCAGCTCAGCTGCTTGGAGAAGAAGCCACAGAGTGTCACAAAGCGTGGCAGAGCCTGCCGTGGGGACTGCTCTCGGGTCTCCGCACTCTCTCCAGGCATCCTGAGCATTAAAAACCTGGCTGAACCCACACAGCTGGAACATTTTGGGGGGAAAACTGCCTTAACTGTGGCAAGGTGGAAGTGATGTCCCAGGAGAGGGTCCAGTATCCCCAGTGCCGTGACTTTTAACTGGGGGCTACACAGGAGCTTGTCCCCAGACTTGCTGAAGCTGTGTGACGCTTTTGGGAGGGATTTAAAAACAAAAAACTCCTGAGAAGGTGGGACGTGCAAGTTATCAGCAAGGAATTGGGATGAGGGGCCGGAAGTGGAGCCCTCACCCCAAACCTGGGCATTCCTTACCCTGCTGAAGCTGGATGTCCATGATTCTCCCCTGCAACCTGAGGATTCTGTGGGTATTGGAGTGTTTAATTTAAAGACTCCCAGGAGTGTTTTGGAAGGAGGGTGGGCTCAACACACAGCGATCATGGGGCACTTTTATTCCTTTGGGGGGTTTTATGCCCTGACAGGGTGTTTTCCATGACTGAGGGGCTGCATCAGCCCCACGGGAGTGTGACAGGGGACAGGGACAGTGCCAAGATGTCACCTATGTCGGGGGTTGGGTGATCAGGTTATCCCTGGCGTTCACACATTCGGGGTGTGACAGGGGCAGTCCCTACTGGTGTCACTCACACCGGGGGCGTGATGTGGGCAGTGCTCTTCACACTGGGGGTGTCACAGGGGCGGTCCCCAGCCCTGTCTGTCACACTGGGGGTGTCACAGGGGCGGTCCCCAGCCGCGTCTGTCACACTGGGGGTGTCACAGGGGCGGTCCCAGCCCTGTCTGTCACACTGGGGGTGTCACAGGGGCGGTCCCCAGCCCTGTCTGTCACACCTGTGGCGTGACAGGGGCGGTTTCTGCCTGTGTCAGTCACACTGGAGGTGTGACAAAGGATGTCCCTGTCCCTGTCACTCACACTGGAGGTGTGACAGGGCGGTCCCTGGTGGTGTCACTCACACTGGATGTGTGACAGGGGAGGTTTCTGTCCGTGTCAGTCACACCGGGGGTGTGACAAAGGACGTCCCTGGCTGTGTCAATCACTTTGGAGGTGTGACAGAGGCCAGTCCCCAGCTGTGACCGCCCTGCCGGGGGTGTGACAGGGGCTGACCCCTGGGTGTGTCTGTCACAGGGGGTGTGACAGGGGCTGATCCCTGGGTGTGTCTGTCACAGGGGGTGTGACAGGGGCCGATCCCTGGCTCTGTCTGTCACAGGAGGTGTGACGGGCAGATCCCAGCTCTTGGTGACGCCAATCCTGGGCATCAGCTCTGGGAGGAGCGAAGGGCGAGGGTGGCACAGGCTGGGACAATCCCCCCGGCGGGGTTTTGGGGTGGCCCCGGTGCCGCCGGAGCTGCTCGGCCAGTTCCCGTTTCAATTTCAGAATGGTTCAGGTTGTAAGGGACCACGCTGGATCATCCAGTCCCACATTTCTGCTCGAGCAGGGTCATGAAAAAGAAGAAGAAAAAGAACTCACGGAGCGTTTGTGATTTCCCGGGACACCACTAAAAGCTTCTCATATAAACTTCACGAAGAGCTGCAGTAACAATCCTTTGTGCTGGACGGTTATTGAACAGATTATTAAATGCTGTCCTGAGCCAACCTAGGAATTCTGCTAGAACAGGAAACCAACAAGTACAGAGCCCAGGTAGAGATTTCCCCTTCAGCTCTTTAGCAAACTCATGGATGCATGTTTGGGGTTTCCAGATTGGAGGTGTACAAGGTGCAGGAGCAGATCAGAGCTCCAGCTCCTCCAAACCCACGGCCAGGGATGGCAGGAGCCCACAGATGAGGATGTTCTTGCACTGGCACCTTTCATCCAGCACTAGAAGGGTCAGGTTATTTCCTGGCAGGCTCCTTTGTAGTCTTGCCAGGCATATTTGCAGAATCAGACAGCAGTTTTTGCCTCAAAATTTGCTGAGTCTCCCTCAATATGTGCAGTGGAAAATGCGAGTTTGGGAAGCTAAAGCGTGCCAGGAAGTTATTCCCCAAGCAGCCTGCTTCTTACAGTCCTTGCTTGGTTTGTTCCTGTTTATTTTTCCATGTTCTTTACAGCCTGATTCCGGATTTTGTACCTCTGTCTGGCTTCTGGTGTAGTTAGAACTTGGGGGTTTTTTTTGGTGTTTCGTCTGAATGCCTCATTCCCGAGACGCCAATTCACTGGACCCAAAGGTTTTAGAAAATCCTGGCAAACGTCAGGAAATGTATGTTAGGATAACGGGATGGAGCTGCACAGAGTGAAACAATTCCCTGCATCAGAGATCCTGAACCTTCTTTTAATTGAACTCTTAGGGTCCTGTGTGGGTGTCCTTTGAAAACTCAGTGTCCCCAACAGGCATTGTGGCTTTGTCACCCAAGTTCAGTGGGCTGAAGGGGGCCCAGCTCTCCCTGGGGAGTTAAAAGCTCAAACTTCAGCCAAATATCAGTGAAGTCCCTCTGAATTCAGCTCCTTCTTAGAAAAAAAACATTGCTTGGGATTCCCCCCCCCCCCCCNCCCCCCCCCCCCCATTTTACGTAGAAGAATCTGGAGCTCTCAGATGTTTAAAGTGTTTATGGCAGTCCTAAAACAGAGTAGCCAGATGTCAGAAACCTCTATGGCCCATAAAAAAAATTCAGATTTGATGGAATGTGATGTTAAATCCTTCACAAAATACATTAAGCTCCCATTGTGACAGCAGTGTGAACCACAACTTCACATTTTTTAGTGAATTTAACAGAAAATTTAAATTAAGAAATTACTCCAGAGTAGATCTCACTGGCAAATACATTACAGATCCTCATCTGTCCTGACAGACTCTTCACATTTAAGACACATAAAAGTGAGGTGGCATAAATAAAAAGGATTTGGCATCCATACATGTGTGTGTTGGGAATATGAATGTAGGGCAGGCCCAAAACACCAATAATGTAATTTTAATCGGAATCATATATTGCAAGGAAATGGGTGATTCAATTAGTTTTCTGCCTTCTCCTTGAGGATTACAGCTGATTTTTGTGTGTGTGTGTGCTGGAAGAACTCATCAAGGCTGATGGGAAAGGTTTAGAATCCAGAGTTTAATGAAATCGTGGGCTCGTAGATGCAACACGTGAAAGAGAAAGGAGAAAACATTTGAACACCTCGGTATGAGGAGGAAAAACCAAAATATGTGGAAGTTGATAGAGCTAAGTGTGTTTGTCTGAGGACCAACAGAGCAAGATCTCTGAATTTTTTTTATTTTATGCTAAAAGGGAAACACTGACAGGTCGTTCTGTGTTATCAAAGCCAGAAGGGAAGTTTGTGCTGATGAATTGATGAGTGTGTGGACGCTTTTGTCAGTCCGTGGGGTGCGGGGTGTGTCTGTGCTGGTTTTTTTACCCTGCACAGAATCCCGTCTCTGTCTCATCTCAGCTCAACAAGGCCCTGCCTGGTGCTGCCCCGGGGTCTTTGATCTCACCCACGAGGCATCATTTGCTGTGCTCTGCATTATTTATCACCACTGAAGCGTTTTCAATTAAACCGACAGATGAAATACTAACTTTGCCTGGCAGATAATGAAATTCTTGTTTCCTTCCCGAGGAAGCTGACGTGAAAGAAGCCAGACACGACCGGGCACAGGAATTTGCACGGCCTGTTTCCACACTTCCCAACAAGTGAGCACCGTGTGATCCCACAGGTGGGAGGCAGGCTTGCTTCCCGGGGCTGACAGTTGTCACAAAGGTGAGGAACACCCAGGTGATCCCACAGAAGCCTCACAAAAGGTGGGAAGCTGGAGCTGATGGAAGATTCCTCACCACCTTCCAGCCGTAGGTGCATCCTGCGAGAACTTCAGTCCCACGGGAAACGCATATGGAACTGCAGCGCCAAGAAGAGGAGACCTAGAAATTTCTTACCCAAAGTGTGATTGAATCAACTCCCCAACCCTGAGGAGATGAATTTTGAGGATTCTTTTCCTCTGAGCACTCTGAGGAGCCTCAAGGGAGGATATGTGGGGATGAGAAAAACATCATTGCTATTGATGCTTTTGAGGAGGAGCACGTGGACATGCTTTGGCCTTTTCATCCATGATCCCTCAGAGGAAGGACACTGCGGCCACTACACCATTCCTTGGTGGTTGTGATAAACTAAAATTTGGAATTTTTAAAAACTGGCTCTTCATCATCTTTGCCCCACACAAACATGCCCGGCTGTGGGGATGTGGGTGCACGTCCTTATGTATTCCTAGAGTTTTCCTCATGGAAAAGGGGAGCAGGTGTGTGTTTGTCTTCTTGAGGGATGTGGAAGGGGTATGTGATTCCGTGCATCCTGGGTCTAGGTGGGAGACAGCCTTTAACCTGCCCAGCTAAGTAAGAAACACCTAAGCATTTAAATTCTGAAAAAAAAAAACCAAACCACCCCACAGTAAAAATAATGGCAATCTTCTGAGTTGTTTTGTGTTTTCTCCTAGTTTGGTAAAGTTGGAATGACAGTTCTTCCCTTGCAAGGTTTGCCATTCCAAGCAGAGTGTGGGCTCCTCATGGATTCGAGGACTGTCATTAAAGGATTGTTGCAAACTTATTTTTGAAGTGCCTCATCTGAAGGAACTGAACTGCCACTTACTCTGCTCTCAGAAGGATCTTGCCTTTCCATGTGGCAGGAGTAGGTACATTTCTTTTCCTCACCCTCAGCTCCCAGCAGAGCAGTTTCTGGTTTCCTGTCTATTTTTAGCAAGATCTGTGCAATCACAAAAATAATACAGAGCTTCGAGCATTCTTCTATACCATATTTGCATGCTGGCAATGTACACTCTTGTTCATTTGTCATTTCAGTGCTGTATTTGCTGCTAATTGTGGAGCCCATTGCCCAAAGCTGGGGGAGTTCTGCTAGGAAAAGGCAGTGCAAAGCTCCCCAGAGCTGGGTTTAAAGCTGGAGCAATCTCCCTGAGATTACAGAGATGTTGGAGAGTGGCTTCAGCTGTGGGCCATGATCCTACTACTGTGGCTTTGGCAAAGGCAGGTGGGATCTTTGGATATGTGCTGGGCAAAGGACTTCCCAAGGAACTGGTGCCACGGTGAGAGGCCCTGGTGAGGCGTCACTGAAGATGCCGAATGCCCTTTTGGGTGCAAAGCCTTACCCTAGTAGGGAGTGGGACACAATCCTGGAGGGGGATTGATCCCTCCTGACAGGGGCAGAGGCCTGAAAGGGAATCAGCACTCCTGCAGGAAGATGGATGCACAGTTATTGCCATGGTGGGGGCACAGGGAGCACTCCACAAAGTGCTGTGAGCTGGAGCTGAGGGACAGAAAGGACACTGACCTGTTGGGGTGGGCCCAGAGGAGGGCACCAAGGCAACCAGAGGGACGGCACACCTCTGCTACGAGGAAAGGCCAAGACAACTGGGATTGTTCAGATTGGTGAAGACAGAGCTTTGGGTAACCTAATTGTGGCCTTGCAGTACCCGAAGGGAGCCTGAAACAAAGATGGGGCAAGACTAATTGCAAGATCTGGAGAGACAGGACAAGGGAGAATGGGTTCAAATTAAAAGAGGGCAGGTTTAGATTCGATATTAGGAGAAATTTTTTTCCCGATGAGTGTGGTGAGGCCCTGGCACAGGCTGCCCAGAGAAGCTGTGGCTGCCCCTGAATCCCTGGAAGTGTCCAAGGCCAGGCTGGATGGGGCTCGGAGCAAACCGGTCTAAAGGAAAGTGTCCTTGCCCACGGCAGGGGGCTGGAACGAGATGACATCCGAGGTCCCTTCACAGCCATACCATTCCATGATTCCATGGATAGGCTCCTGGAGCACGGGGATCCGCGGTGGGAAGGGCCCGGCTGCGGGGTTGTAACGGGGCGCGGAGCCGGGCGGGGAGCGGGGGCCGGGGAAGGGACGCGGGGGCCGGGGAGGGGACGCGGTGACCGGGGAGGGGACGCGATGTCCGGTCCCGCCCCGCTGCCGGCAGCTCCAGCACGGCCGAGCCGCCACTGCGCCGGTGCCGCTGCCGCGGGCTCCGCGCCGGCGCGGGGGATGCGCGGGGGATGCGCGGGGGATGCGCGGGGGATGCGCGGGGGATGCGCGGGGGATGCGCGGGGCCGCGCCGGAACCCGCAGTGGCCAGGTAGGGCGGGGGAGCAGGGAATGGGCACCGGAGCGTGGAAAAGTTGGGGAGGGTCATGCTGCCTGGAGCAGAAAAATCTCTCTCTTTTTAAATATATATATATGTATAGATATGTATGTAGGTATGTGCATGTATTTATTGTTGTTGTTGCTCTTATTTTTCAGCCCACGCCGCGGTTGCCACACCCCCCTGCTGCAGGAAAGCGGTAGCCGTGGTCATGGAGTTCTCTTAAGCCAAGCAGCGCCGGCAGCCCTTGGAAAGTTTTCCCGCCCCAAAGGCATCGGCGGCTCAGTTGGAGGGCTGGAGGTGAGGAATACTCCTGTTAGCAGCTCCTTATTAAATTGTCGGGAATGGCTGGAGTCGGGGGTGAGTCGAGCCACGCTGTTCCAGGCAGTGACTAATGAAGACTAATCCAGATTGTTTTCCATGTCTCCAGCAGAAGAAAGCGTGGCTTGTGTGGCCGATGGAGCCAGCCTTTCTGGAATGTGAATAACAGCTTTCACTTAATGCACATGGCTGTACTGCCTGGATAACAAGTGCAGTGATAACTGCACCTGATAAGCCTGCTGAAACTAAACAGGCAAGATTTACATTGAGGTACACGTGGAAATACAGAAATATTTATGTTCTGACATACATGTGTTCATTAATAGGTATCCTTGTGGTGGTGGGTTTCGTCACCACATATATTCAGGGATGTCTTATCCCACCTTCCAGTACTTGAAGGGATTTTACAGAAAAGAAGGAGAGCAACATTTTACACCGATATAACAATGGGAAACGTGTTTAAACTAAAAGACGAGAGATTTTAGATTAGTTATTAGGAAGAAATTCTTTACTGTGAAGGGGGTGAGGACCTGGCAGAGGTTGCCCAGAGAAGCTTTGTCTGCCCCATCACTGGAAGTGTTCAAGGCCAGGTTGGATGGGGCTTGGAGCAGCCTGGTCTAGTGAAAGGTGTCCCGCCCATGGCAGGGGGTTGGAATGAGATGGTCTTTAAGACAGTTTTTTTATGGTGTCCAAACCATTCTGAGATTCTGTGAGTTCTCATCTTTAGGAAAATTTAAAATCAGAATTATCAATATATATTTGGTAGTGAAGGCGGGCTGATCATAGAATATTTAACTTTATTGAACATTGTCTGTGTTTCGTGTGCTGAATGTATGTTTTCCACATATCTACTAGTAGATGATTCTGTTTCTCCTACTTCATATCTAATGGTCTGTCCCATTCTTTGAATCGTAAAAATACCTTCAACTGCTCTAAATTTATAATATCAGAGGAATCACTGATGAAACAGCTGTTTTATTTTCTAGGGAGGACTGTCAGAAGAGCTGAGAATGAGATGGACTTACCATGAAGGACAAAAAGCTCTGGGTGATGATGGGCTGCAGATGAACACAGTGTTTGCCTCAGAGGATGGATGTGAGCGAGAATAACATTTGTGACACAGGGGACAAGCATTCAAATTATCCCAGGAAGGCCACGGAGCAGGTGAGCCACAGCTGTAGCCTGCAGAAGGAGGTGGACATGAATTACTCCTGCAGTCCTCCTGGAAACTCTGCCGGACCCGCAGGAAAGCAGGAGCTCCCCGCAGAGCTGCAGTGTGGAGACAAAGAAACCTGTGACACCTACTGCCAGGAGCAAGGTGAGAGTCCGGCCGGGGAGCTGGCTCCCTCCGGAACCAGCTTCCACCCGCAGAGCGAAGATGAGGATTTAGATCACTGCTCCTCTGAGCGCCCCAGGAAGCCACGGACAATAACGAAACCCCGTGGGGACAACGGGGGCGACGCTCTTGGGGATGTGTTTGGCGAGGACCTGGCGCCCGCCCCCGAGGAAGCTCTGCCCTATCGATGCAAGAAGTGTGGCTGCTCTTTCCGTGGCGTGAGCGAGCTGCAGGAGCACCGGCGAGCTCACCTGCTGGAGAACTCCTACCGCTGCCCCGTCTGCGCCAAGGCCTTCTCCCGCGCCGCCAACCTGCGCATGCACAAGCTCATCCACTCCAGCGAGAGGCCGCACAAGTGCCCCGAGTGCGACAAGGGCTTCATCCGCACGGCCGACGTCTGGAGGCACCTGCGCAACGTGCACAAGATCGAGCGCTCCATGGTGATCCTGGCCAACGGCATGGCCAGGAACCCCTGGTCCGTGGTGCACCGCAGCCAGCGCGGCGGGGAGTGCCCGGATGGGCCTTGCCCTGGAAACCCCAAGTCTCAGGAAGACGACTTCAAGCCTTACGCCTGCCCGACGTGCGGCAAAGGCTTCGACAAGCCCAACCTGCTGTCCAAGCACAAGGTGATCCACCGGGAGGACAAGCCCTACAAGTGTCAGGAGTGTGGCATGGCCTTCGTGCAGCTGCTCAGGCTCAAGAGGCACCAGCAGACTCACTCCGGGGCACGGCCCTTCTACTGCCAGGAGTGTGGAGGGACCTTCACCCGCCTGGCATCGCTCCAGCGCCATCACCGCATCCACACCGGAGAGAAGCCCTACTCCTGTAATTTCTGTGGACATTCCTTCACCGAGTCAGGGACCCTGCGGAGGCACGAGCGCACTCACAAGTCGGACAAACCTTAATTTGAGGTCTCTGTGGTTGCTTTGAGGTCTGAACGAGGTCTGCTCGGTTGGGCTGGAAAAGCACCCCATGGTGTGTGCTCTGCCGTGTCCAGACCCGCTGGCCAGCAGCGGCTGACAGGGAATGCTGCATCACAGGGAGCTCTGGAAATTGTACCGGGAAGGATCGCACTGCCTGGCTTTAAACTGCTTTGTATGAGAAAATAACCTAATTACCCCTGAGTAATGAAACGGGAGACTTGAGCAGACTGAAACCACCTGCATGTGCCGTCTCTGTTTGCTGGACTGGCGATGCATCCACTCGAGCCTTGTGCAGGATGTGCAGGCAGAGGCTCCGAGGATTCACTGGATAAATTGGCCCTGCCCTCTCAAGTGTGATGGTTCTTTGACACTGGGTTTGGAGATCTGTTAACTTGCTAAGTTAGAACAGTCCAAAGTTGTCCCTCCATCCCTTCTTTCCTTGTGTTTCGCTGAGTTTTCCTTTCTGTTACATTTCTTTTTATTTGGAAGGGGAAGTATCACGTTGGTTATTAAAAAAACTAAACAAACTCCACTTACAAACCAGCCCCTTAATAAACACGACAGTTAGCAGCTGTATTTCAGAATGTTTCTGTCTGAGGGAGTACCAATACTTCATGCACTTTTGAGTGATGGGTTGAACGTCTGTTAATAATGGGGAAAGCTTTATCTTGGCTGTGGTGGTGCACACTCTTGGGGTGACATTTGTGTGTCTGATGGAACCATGCACACTAAATCTAACCGGCTGAATCTTGTGGAAGGAAGTGTTTGAGAACACGAAATTCAAAGTGCAAAAGACCAAATTTAAGCCACCTTTGATACTCGTTGCACAGGAACCTTCTTATTTTAAATGTTTTCACACACAGGGAAGCTTCCCATAGCGAAAGCATGTTCTGTGGTGTGTCCAAGGACTGCCCAAAGTGTCTGTTAGACTCTTCACTTTGATTTAGATTCAAATGGTTAGTGAAGAAAAGTTTCCTTAGGAATTAGCCTGGCAGACTTGGGCAGGTGTTGACAAATCCTCCAAGGCTGCAACTTCCAAGAGATGTGTGATCCCTCAGTGTCAGCAGTGGGCTTTAACTTTGAAACGTAATAATGACTTCAGATCTGCTGTTAACCACTGTGGTAGAAGCATCCAGTTTGTCCTGAAGTTGCAGCCTGAACTTCTTTTCCATGTCAGAAGGTTTTGCTTCTTTGCTTCCTTTTTCCTTACCAGCTGCCATAATTTCAATGATTTCTTTCTAGGGCTTTCTGCCTTTTCAGTGGAAGGTTGTGCAGCAGAGTGAAGATAAAGCTCCAGGGTAATGTACTTTTGCATTTATCACCAGGTTATTTAATACGACGTACTGATTGTGCCATTTGTTTCCATATTTGATAGAATAAAAAGGGATGTTGGCAGCTCAGCACCCACCACCTGTGCAGCAGCTGAGCAGCTGTCACACAGTGGGTCCTGTTGTGTTTATTGTCAGGTCCTTGGCTCACATCAAGATGAACCACTGCCCACAGCAAAACTTTAGCTTGATTATAAATGGGAGGCTAATTGGTGTTACTAATGGATCATTTCCATTTCATTCCTCAAATAAATCTCCAGATGAGGGAACCGATGTGCCTCCTGCCCCCGAGGGATGTGTTCTGTGGTCTGTGTGTCTGTAATTCGGGGATGGCTGGGCCCTGAGTGACGCTTCTCCCAACTCCCCTCTGCAGGAAGCTCCGGCTCCGTTTTAGGTTTGCAAAGGGCCTTTGATGGGGCCCCTTAGCAACGGCTCAGTCTTATCTGAAGGCTGTGCAGCCACTCAGAGAGGAAAGATCTTTGCATGGAAAGAATCCTGGCTGGCTGTGGGTGAGTGATGTGCAGAGGGAGGTCACCAGCGATGCTCTGTGGGGACCGTGCTGTTCAGCACCATCTGAGGTGACCTGGAGAGAGGGCACACAGCAAGGTGACAAAGCTCTTCCAGAGGCTACCATGCATTAAGTTTCCAGACTCATTTTCTAATCCCATTTTGAAGTTACCAGCTACAATCTCCCCTGTTCATCCTCCTGCCTTTCCTTTAGCTATGGGATGCTCCTGCTGTAGGGTGGTATAATATCCAATTAAACTGCACCACTTATGCACACTTTTATGTTGTGTGACAGTTCTGCTTAGGCAGTTATGGTAATTGGGAACATCCAGTTATTATGCTTTTTGGTGCTAGCAGTCAGTGGAATTTTTACCTCTGGCATAATGGGGGAAGTGTTTTGAGCAAAGGTCTGTTATATGGGAAGAGTAAATGGTTGGTGAAATGAAAAGTACCAGGCTGAACTAAAAGGTTATTAAAAAGACACTTGCCTAGAAGGTTGACTTGCATATAAAGTGCTTGGATGTGTGAAAGGAGTAATTAAAATGTGTGATGGTTTCTGGGAAGAGTGTGTAGAACTCTCCTCGAAGAAACTTCCACTAACTCCTGTGCAAGGTACAGGAAACCCCGCGGAGCTTAATTTAACCCAGAGATCTGCACTCCTGCACTTTACATTTTTCACATAAAGGTTTGGAAGTCTCTCCCGGGCCCTGACCCTCTCCCAGTGTCAGTCAGGGTGAGTGATAACCTAAAACAGACATAGCCAGTCATGACATGTAGCTGCCATGGGGCAAATAGACCTGCTCTGCAGCCCTGGGGAGGGTTTGAAGGGTCTGCTTTCAGCAGAAGTAATTTTTCTTTGCCCAGGGTGGCCAGAATATTTGTTAGCTCGTTTGGATCTGTGGGGGCCATGGAAGAAACAATTCCTTTGCCCTCACTGCCAGGGCATTACAGGAAGCCCTTGGACACGAGCACAGGGGGTGCCCTGAGCTAGGCTGAGGATCCTGAATTGATCACTGCATAGTGTTTGTCAACAGTAGAATGCAGAAATACCCTTTGCTTTTTGCTAATTTTCCTGTTGCTTCCCCACATTGCTTCTGCCCAACTCATTTCCACCACAGGAAAGTGTTCTCAAGACTAAGAAGGAAGAATAGCTCCAGCCCTGAAGATTCCAGGCCCTCGCTGCCCTGGAATCACCAGCCAGTCCTTGGCAGCTATGGTACTGCTCTCTTACTCTGTTACCAAAGGTGTTGATGGTAAATTTGTTAACCTTTGCTACCAAAGGTATTGACGGCAAACACATCTGTGAGTGAGGAGCATGGATACAGCACCTTGAAGAAAGGGAAAGCTGCTGCTGTACAATCTGTGCTCCCCCTGCACACCATCCTCTTCCTCCGACACTGTTTGCCTTCTCCCGGCATGGATCCTGAGGCAGGAGTGTCCCGTGTAAACAGGGAGCACCAAGCAACCCATCATTTGTCAGCAAACCCCAGCAAAGGGCATTGATATCTCTGGAGGAGGCAGATTTCATCTGCCTCTGACCTTGTGGAGCTTCTGTTGGCACAAGGAGCTCCCACTGCACTTTTCTTCCAGACTGAATCTGAGCAGGGGCTGAGCTCTCACCAACAGAACAGCAGAAGAAGTGCATGTTTTTTTGCTAGGATAACAATCTGGAAATAGAAAGGAGAATGATGTCCTCTTTTTTGGGGTAATTTCAGCTGTATCTGATGCTTTGAGCAGTAAAATTGTGGGCCTGTTAGAGCCATCTTCAAAGAGCAGGCCCAGAATGGGAGCAAGCCCTTGAAGCAGCTAATACAGGTTTCTGCACCAGAGTGCAGCCTACTTGTAAATTCCTTGTAGGATGTGCTGCTGAACCGCCCCTGCTCTGTGGGAATGTTGTTTTCCAGAGGAGAGTGTGCTCAATGTGCTCCTGTAGTTCATGTAATGGCTTTCTTGTTTATCTGCTGGAAGAAATCATCAGAGCCATCAATTCCCTTTCTCATTAAGGGATCTATCAGAATTGTTGCTCCAGTGCTTTCCACCTGAGAGCAGGAGCAGTGATTTGTTCTGTTTTCTCTTCAAGCTTCCAGCACATATCCCACTGACTGCAAGGGATTCTTAGGGAATGGCTCAGTGATCTCCATGGTTTCTGGTCTTGGATGTTTCCAGGGATGAAGCATCCTCTCTGGACAACCTGTGCCAGCATTTCACCACCCTCATGGTAAAAAACATCTTCCTTAGAGCTAATATATGGGAAAAACGGGGTGCTGACACCACACTGCCTCAGCTACAGGCACCAAATCCAGAGGACTGGGGTTGTTTTTCACCTGGTGCAGTCTTTCAGACTGTCCGTGGCATTCATGACTAGATAAAGAGTATTTATTTCCAATTTAGTCAATTGAGATGTAACAGCAGCTCTAAAATAGCTACAGCACAGGGGAGTTCATGTAAACACAAATAATATCCCCAGGTTTGCCTACATAATTTCCTTCTCTGTTTGCAGACTGTGACACAGCATCCAGCTTGTAATGCTCACACAGTGATCACTGCAAGAGTGAAAAATACAGCTGGGTCCCCCCACCCCTGGCAGCTACAATAACACAGCGATAAAAGCACATTCATGAGAAGCACATTTCTGTATTATCAGTCACAGAGATATTCACAGGCCTTCGATAGCACTGCGTGGACAGGTGGTCAGAGACCAGGGCTGGGCTCTTCAGCAGGTTTTGATCACTGTGAAGGGCAGAATGAGAAATGCAGAAGAAACATCTGAACAATGTGGGACATCCTCCCAAAGTGCAGGGGGCAGTGCTGGCAGCAGTGTCTTCTGAGGGTCTGAGACACCAGAGCACAAGGGGAAAGTCCTCCCTCAGCTCCATCCCCAAACTGGAAGCAGGTGCCTGGAAAGACCTTTCAAACCTTTCAGTGCAATAAACCAGAAAATGAAGCTCTGAGCCTTTCATGGGAATCACTTGAGCAGGGAAATCTTGCTGGCAAAGTGTTGTTGGTCACCAAGTGAGCCTGGATAAACCAGGTACCGAGCACTAAATCTCTCTCTTGTAGTTTGGAAAATCCCTGGGTTCTGGCATTTGGGGATGCAACAATAACTAGCAATTAATTACAAGAAAGAAAGGGGAAAAAAAAACCAACCAAAAATGCTTCTTGTCCTTTTATTCTTTGCAGCAGACAGGTGAAAAGAGTATTTTGCCAGCAGTAGCTCTTAATTATTTCACGACTGCACATGCCTCTTGTGCTGCGAGTTAGAAATGTCAGTTTAATTCTCTTTAAATTGCCTCAGTTCTCAGGTACCTGAGAGAAGCCGCTTTTGCCAACTGTTCCTGGGCTTTTCCTGATTTCTGGAAAAGCACTCAGTGTGCCTCTACTTCAGAAAGGGGCTCTGTAAAGAAGGGAGTGAGGAGCACAAATATTTCTGGAATGGCTCTGTAATTCCCTCATCCAGTGTGCTCTGTCTTTGTGTGGGTGGCGTGTTTTGCAGGCCTCATCTGGCTGGCAGAACAGGAGGCTTTGGGCTTTTCTTTGTGTGCATTTGAGGCTCTTCAGGCTTTCCAGGCTCCTCATCTGCATGAGGCCAGGAGGCCTCTGAGCTCTTGCATTCCCAGGGCCATTGCAGGGCAGCCAGGGTTGCAACAAGTGGCAGCTTGGATCTGGGAGAAATCCTGCTCCGTTGGTAATTTTAGCGGGCAAAGCCCAGTGCCATGCAGAGAACGGGCCTTAGACATGAACGGTGGCCCATTTCCACGGGCAACTAAACTCATCCCCAGGTTCCTGATGGCAGTTTGTAGGAGGCGTTTGGCACTCCAAGGGCAGCCAGGGTTCCAGCTCGTGGCAGCTTGGGGCTGGGAGAAATCCTGCTCCATTTGGAATTCTAGTGAGCAGAAGCCCAGTGCCAGGCACAGAGCCTTAGATGGTTACCCTTTTTCGTGGTGTCTTGGGTCGCAGTATATAACCAAAAGCATGTTTTCTATTCTCAGTGTGTTGAAACCAGTTGAAGAGGTGGTTTTTTTTTCTTTTCACTCTGGGGGGGAGCAGGTGGGTACCTTTTGTTACTCGACCAGCTGTTAAAACCAGTGGAATGATGTTCCTTATCTCTTCCAGGACCCATCCTCCCTCCAGGGGATATCTGCTGTTAATGGGTTATTAAGGCTCACCACATGACTGATAACATTACATAATCCCACTGTAAGATGCTCCACCCAGGGGGAGGAGCCAAGTATTCCTACCTAGATAAAAGCTGAAATTCAGAACACCAGGGCAGCCTGTTTTCCACTGGATTCCCTGAGGAAAGACTGGACCCATCTCACCACCACTGGTCCCCTTCTACAGGATCATCTCTACTCCAACAGAACCACATCTGTTACTCTGGGAGGACTTATCCGGACTGCTCCCAACACCTTGACCAGGGTGTCAGGTCATATTCTGACTCTGGCAGTGTTTCAAGGACTTGTTGATTATTTTTGTTTGTTTGCTTTAGTGCATATGTATTTTTTTAAATATTCCTAGGAAAAAACTGTTATACCTATTCCCAAATCTTTGCCTGAGGCCACGAATTGCAAAATGATAATAATTTGGAGGGAGGGGGTTTACGTTTTCCATTCCAAGGGAAGCTCCATCTTTTCCCTGGCAGACACCCGTCTTTTCCAAACTAAGGCATATGGGAAACTAAACTCACCCCCCAGGTTCCTGATGTCAGCTTGTAGGCGGCGTTTGGCACTCCAAGGGCAGCCAGGGTTGCAACAAGTGGCAGCTTGGAGCTGGGAGAAATCCTGCTCCATTGGTAATTTCAGTGGGCAGAAGCCCAGTGCCAGGCACAGGGTGGGCCTTGGACACGAACGGTGGCCCTTTTCCATGGGAAACCTCACTCACCCCACCAGGTCCCTGATGTCAGTTTGTAGGAGGTGTTTGGCACTCCAGGGGATCTGGATTTTTGAGCAGGAGTGGGTGCCAGACGTGAGGACCGGAGCAGCTGTTTCTTAATGGGTCTGGGTTTGGTTTTTCTCACACCGATTTTTGCATAGATCTGACCTCCCTTCTCCTTCTCGTGGCTACAATGTTCGTTTGAAAGCACAGGTTTTTATCTCCTACACTCTGTTAAGGCTTTTCCTGCCCTTACTGAACAACCAGGAAACACAGGGCAGATGTGATGACTTACAGAAGTTCTGGGGCTCGGCTAGCTCTCGGGTCTTGTGGGTGTTTCTCCAGGCGAATGCCAGGCAAGAACTCCTTCCCTCGGAGATCCTACAGAAAGACCAGTGCAGCTCTCCCGAAGGAGAACCGGACACAAAAGGATGGGGTCCTGCACCAAACAAATGCCTTGTGCCACAAGTCACAAGGACTCGGTGTCCGTGCATCCCTCCCGGCCCAGGCAGAGCCTTTCTCCTCTGCCCCACCCCACACACACTGCACCAGGAACCAAAGGGCTTCAGATTTCAGGATTTCCCCTCAAATCAATGAAGGCAGTGCAATGAAAAGAACAAGCACTTCTGATCAAATAATTCTGTCCTTTCATTTCAGCAGAAACATCTTATCTTAATTGTTCTAAATTAGCAACAGCTACAACTTAAGGGCCTAAAGAACATATTCCAGAGGAATATATTCCAAATATTCCAAATCTAGTGTAAATAATGTTATCTATCAAAAAGGGCTTCCTAACACTTTTCTTTAAAAAACTAACCTCTGGTACACGCCTTTAAAACTCGTAATGTTAAAGCCCTGTCTTCCTTATGTCACTTCCTATGTTGAACCCCAATGTCTAATTGCTTAATTAAACAGGAATAGAAGGCATGAGATGGCCTTCATCCTGTTATCTCTACCTCTAGCAGGGAGCACTACTACTAGTTACCCCTAATTTTATCTACAGAACTAACACTGTTAACACTCCTACCTTTTCTCCTCACACTCCTGGTAGGCCAGAGCCCCATGGGAGGGACACTGAGGCGCCTTCTTGTTCCTCAGAGCTCCACTCAGGTGTCTCCTGGCCATGCTGCGGACAGCCCCGGCCACGTTTCAGACAGTCCTGGCTTCCTTGGAGCTGCACCCCTCCTGGGCTGGCGGCAGTGACAGGCGTGGCTCTGCTTCTGCCCCTGCCCCCTGGGAACTTCCAGGAGGCCTGGTGAGGGGCTGTGGGTGTCATGAACGTTTAAAGGCAGACATTTTTAGTTATTAGTGTATAGATACGTATCTTGTAAGTTTCATTTCCGTTTGCAACTTCATACGTGTCTGTCACAAACGTTTATGTATATCATAAGTGTCATTTCTATCTGTAACTTTGTACGAGCAGTTACTACAAGGTTTGTACGATTGTAATTGCAAGTTTGTATAATTGTTACTATAAGGTCTGAATAGTTCCGACTGTCGGAAGTTACAGTTAAAGAGCGCTAGAGTATTTCCAAGGCTGACACCAGAGAGAGAAGAAAGAAGGGATCGTCCTTCCCCCTCAGAAGGCTCCAAATCCAGACATCATTCCGGGTCAGTGATTGGTGGACACAACTGACCAATCATCCGAAGGCGGGAAAGAATGATTGGTCCGGAGGAGCTCCCGCTAAAGACCAATAGAACCCTGGGAAACGAGCCAATCGTCTCGAGGATCCAAAATCCACCAATCACTGAAAGAAAAGAGGATATACAGGGGACTGTCAGCTTGAGAGAGCGCCTTTTCTCTGAGGGACATGGTTGTTTGAAGGTGGAGGTGCCCATATGGTACCATATGTATTGTGGTACTCTGGCTTGTTGTAAAGGGGTCGGGACTAGCCCGACTCCTTTTGATGTTCCAGTAGTCATTTTGTTTTCGATAAACGATTGGCCATTTTTTTTACCAACTGGATCTATGGCCTCGTTTATAACTATATAAGTGGGGGCAGCAGTCTGGAATCAGGCCTGGAGTGGAGGCCTTTGCCCCGCTGTGAGGGGCTCTGCTGGGCAGAGCTGGGGCTCGGCCTGTGGCTGTGCACGGGTGGAGGTGGCCGTGCTACACCCAGGCCTCGGATGGCTTAACAGGGGGCCTCTCTTCTGCCGTCCCCCAGCTCTGGTCTTGTTCTCCTTCACCCTGGGACATCTTAGGAGCTGTCCCTTTCCCAGTCATGCTCCAGACTGAAGCCGGCCTTCCTCTCATATGCATGCATTGGCAGGACTGCCTCCAGTGCTGCCCCTGCCCTCTGCCCAGCACGAGGATCCAGCGGGGCGAGCGAGGGGCTGGTGGGGCCGAGGGGCTGTGCGGGGCAGCTGCCCGGCTCTGTGCCCCAGCTGCGGGGGCTCTCACTGGCCTCACTGCCCCCGTGCCCTGATGCAGGTGCTGCTGTGTCCCCGGCCGCCGGATCACAGCCGCCACCCTGCCCAGGATGGCCCGGCAGCCGTGCCGCAGGGAGTGCAGCAGGGCTGTGGGCCCTGGGGCCGTGCGGGGTCGCTGCCCGGCTCTCTGCTGCTGCCGCCTGCAAACCAGGGCCGGCACAGGAGTCACGGTGCTCCTCAGCCTCCTGCAGGGCTGCCCGTGACTCACAGTTGGAAATCTGTACGGAGGGGGAGAAGGATGAGGACGAGGTGTCTCTCTGGGTGGAAACGGCCCTCCTGGCCCAGCAGCTCCCTCCCTGATGCCAAGGCTGGCCCTGGTCTCAAGGCAGCTGCGTGCTGCCCCAGCGTTCTCCTTCTGCCTCCGCAGAAACCTCAGCCATGTCTTCTTGGGCTTCATGTCAGTGCTCATCTCCTCGTCTGTGGACATTGTGAATTGCTCCGATGCTGCTGTCTCCCGGGAAGATGCTGCTGTCTCCTGGAGGAGCTGCTCTCCTGGGAGTGGGCACCCCGGGCTCTTTGTGCCCTTTTATACCGCCCTGGTGAGGGCGTGGCCCCAAGGTCACAGTGGGCTCTGGACACATGCAACACCCACATCACAAAGGGGAATGGTTTGCCTGAGGTGCCGAGTGCCCCAAAGGGCTCTGGGCTAAGTTAAGAAGTCCATCATTTCTCCCTTTGTAAGGCAGAGTAAGACCCAGGAGAACTCACACGGTTCAGGAGTCGAAAGAAAAGAATATGGAGATAAGCTGTTGGAAAACAATTTTGAAAAGAAGGAGACCAAATACCCATCATTGGCTGGAGTACTTCAGTGTCTCTTTGGCTTCAGTTGAATTCAGAAGGTTTCCTTTCTAAAGTCATAAGAAGTAAAAAATGGAAAACTCTTTTCAAGTTTTCCTGTTCCTTGAGGTATCTCTTGTCTTAGAATACCAGAGTTGGTTCATCTCATAAACTGCTGAAATGCTGTGAATTGCTGAGAAGTCTTGGCTGGAGCTGGGTTTAGATGTGATTCTGGTCAGGGTCCCCTTAGGCTCAGCTCTGTAGTGATACGAACTGGTACTGTGAGCTTGACTTAACAGAGGCACCGGCTAAAGGAGGCAGGCTTTGGATGCTTGTGGATATTTCACGTCCCTGCCTGCTGCTTTTCTGGGCACAGGTGCAGTTCCAGGGGCTCGAGGCAAAGCCCACTGGGCAAATTCCTGTTGCCATTGGCTCCCTCCTGCAGGACACTGGCAGAAAGTGGCTGTTTCTGTTACTAGAGTGGTTTTCCTAGGCTGGACTCCCTGGGCAGGAGCTATAAGGAAAAACGAGGAGGTTCACTGCCCCTGGATCCTCTGTGCAGATTTGGATCCTCTGGGCAGCTCTTGGATCCTCTAGGCAGTTTTTGAGTCTGCTGGGTATCCCCTGGGTCATCTGGGAAACTCCTGGATCCTCTGCAGCACATTTTGGGACAATCTAGAAAATTCTATAAACTGTTGGGCCTGAACCATGGGAGGCTACAGAACCCATGGAGCTGTTGAAATATTGGGGAGTGTTTGTGCAAACTGGTCAGACATGCTCTAAAAATCAGTTTAGATATACTGAACACATTGTGGAATTTCTATTATTTGCATGCAAAGTTGCATCTAGAAAGAATACACAGCTTGAAAAAGAGTCGAACATCTTCTATAGTTTAATATAACTTTTAAATAACGTATTACTTAAAATCATAATTTTAAGTAATTTTCATACCTTTTCTATTTTGTGATTTATAACATTAAATGGAGCTGTATTTACTATTGATTTAAAACAAAACTCAGTTTATATTTTTCATCATTGTGTAAATAAAACCAATATTCTCAAAATCACCTTTCCTTTGCACCGTGTGCCAGTGTTGCAGCAACACTCCCTACTGTCCCTCCTGACTATACTTTGCTTATCATTATGGAATAGTTTTGGTGCATATGGGCTGGATGCCTTTGTATAAAACTAAAATCCTCCTAATTAAAAGCCTCTTTGTGTAAGGGGAGGATAAGAAGAACAGAGAAGTTTTCAGATGTGTATCAGTTTGTTGTTGCATTCATTTTTTCTGCGTTTCAGAGGAGTCATTTTATAGTTGTACCATTTAAAATAACGAGAAAATTAAATGCCATTCACTTTCGACATTGGGAAGGAGGGGAAGGAGGAG
>VZDJ01000072.1:2557671-2577455 GCA_008694505.1 Cyanoderma ruficeps | reverse complement strand
AACATTGCTGCATTGCTGACCAGGGCTTTGCACAGGAACACGATCCTGCTGCCAGGAGCTGGGAGAGCACATGGGAGGGGGGAATTACCCCCTTTTTGCAGTTAGAGCATCTTAAAGATGGTCCAGAGCACAGCACCACTCACCTCACCGGATGGATGCCTGACAAAGCTGTTGCCATCCCACTCCAGCTCCCCAGCTGGTCAATCCCTCTGGATTTCCCTCTCTTGGAAAACTTGCCTGCAGTGCATGAGAGCCCATGTCTTGGAAGCAGCTTTAGGTGCAGTAACTTGTCGGAATCAATGCTGTGATGCCCACAGGAAACCAGAGACGTGCAAATCCATTTCCCTCTAAAGCTGGAGCCAACTGGGCCAGGAGGCCACTGCTGAGGGATGGCAGACATGAGCACCCATGAGGCTGCTCCAGCAGGGCACTGCTGCTCTCCAATGGGCTGAATCCATTATTTATTGCCTGGATGTGATAAAAAATGCGTGCCCGAAATCCTCCTCCCAACAGTTTTATAACCTCCTGTTGCTCTGGAGCCAACCATACCACACCAAAAAGTGTTTGCTGTGTCTTGGCAGCATCGCTGCAAAGCGGAGTGGGGTGGGGAATAACTGAGGAGATTAGGAAAAATTTCTTCACCCAAAAGCTTGTCAAGCAAGGGAACAGGCTTGGCATGTCCCACATGGAAGTGACAGTCACCATCCCTGGAGGGATTTAGAATATCTGTAGCTGTGGCACTTGGGGACATGGTTTAGTGAGGGGCGCTGGGTTAATGGTTGGGCTGGATGGTTTTGAAGGGTTTTCCGACCTAAACAATTCTAGATTCCATCATTCTGTTACTTGAAGTCAGGGGGAAGCTGTCACTGAACAAAACCCGGGGATGGTTTAAAAGCCAGAGAAGAGAAAAGCCGTGGGAAGGGATTTGCAGGGCACAGAGACAGGTTCATCTCATTGCAGCAGGAGGAGCACCATCACAGGGACCAGCTGAGGTCTGCTCACAGGCTCTAAAGAGCAGGGAGAAGGGCTGGAATTCCTTTTCCAGCACAGGCCACCCCAAGTAGCTCCAGGCTGGCATGGTGCCTTGGGATCCTGGTATTGCTGATCCCTCTCTAGCCATGCTGGGTGTTTTGGGGTACCTCTGGGGAGACCCCTTCCCATGCCCAGCTCTTTTCCAAAAGAGCAAGAAATGCTGCAGAAGAAAAAAATGTAATTGTGATGATTATCATTCTCCCCTTCAGCCTCTTGAAATAGGGGAAAATACAGCAAAGTTTCCTCCCTGATGGTTTGTGAGGAACATTTCCAGGAGGAAATGTTCCTCCTCTCCAGCAGAGCTCTGGGCTGAACCCAGAGCCAAGGAAAAGCCTTATGGCGTGCTGTACACTAGGAAAGGACAAAGTTGTACAGCTTGGGTGAGAAAATGATGGTTTTTAGAAGAAAGAGATGTTACAAAATTTATAGCATGGAGGGGAGTGCTTTTTTTTTTCTTTTTGTTTAAATTTTATTTTCCTTGTGAAGTTGTTCCTTTTCCCTTGCAGTCTTTGGAGTGGTCTGATATCTGTCTGGTATTTTCCCTGGTTACCTGGTTATGGGATAAACTCCACATTGCCTGCCCACAGAGAAGCAGCTGTGGGAGGAAATCCAAATCATACCCTGTCCAAGCTGCTCCCAGGCCCATTGCAGGAGCTGTCAGAGACACAAAGGCACATGGGAGACCAAATTACAGGCTCAGAGCAGAAGAAATCCTGCCTGGACTTCCCTGGGAGTGTCAGGAGACCTCCCCAGCCCCAGGCATCATTAGGAGAAGGCAGCTGGAGCATCTCTCCTGGGATTTTTGGAGCATATCCAGGGCCAGCTCCTGGGCATCTGTGCCACAGCTGCACTGGGGCTGTGGTACATCCACATGCCAGCAACTGGGCAGACTGGGATCTGGTGGGGGGAGACTGGGCAGGCTGCGCGTCTGATGCCACCGGGGAGGAAAATACAGGAAATAAATCCTCTAGTGTTTAGGAATGGCACAGCAAATCGCAGGGCCAGCCTTGAAGTGGTGGGGGGAAAAGATGATTTTGCTTTCAGATAAGCCTAATTCTGCTCATGTCCCTCATGGCCACGTCCACACCAGCACCAAAGCCTGTGGCCAAATGACCTGTGTAGCCCTCAGGGGTGTCCACATCTCCTGTGATAACTTAGGGCAGCCCTAAGGGGGAGGTGACATGGACTCTTCAGGTTGTGGTCACTTCTGATAGCAGGAGACATATCCATCCCCATAGAGAAAACCATTTTCTCTTGTTTGGAGATGGAGAAACTTAAATTTAGTTTTTTCTTTACGGTTATTTTAATATTGATGCTGCTGCACCATTCAGGGTCCTTTCTTGCTTTCGATTTGCTTACCCCTTGTCACCCTAAGTTTTCTTGCCTCGTGAGTGTTTGCAATTTTGCAGTGGAAGTTCTCACGCAGCTTCATGTAAACTATATATATATTTAGCATTATCTACTTTGTTTACATATTTCTCCACTGGGAGGAGAAATATGATTGATCGTGATGTTCACCTACGAGGTCGGAGAGGTGGCAACCTGTGCAGCCAATCTTTTGCCTTCTGTAAAAAGTGTCTATATAAATAGAGTCAGAAATATTAAAATAGGACTTTCCTGCCTGACTTTCTGCCGTCTGCCTCGTCCTTTGTGTGTCTGACACTGTGACAACCCCTCATCCCAGGGGCCGGGTCCCATTGCTCAGTATTTGATCGTGTCAGCTCTTAGGAGTGGATTTCAAAGTGGAAATCCTCCAGCTGGTTTCAAAGCACAGCCATCAGGCTTTGGGCTCGGCTGATCCTCAAGCAGTGTGTTTTGGCAGGTCTCACTTCAGTGGATCCAGCTGCTGTACAGATATAAAGTGGGAATTGGTATGAGGATTGCACCCTTTGGCATTAGAGCTTTCCCTGTGGCGCTTCCGTGGCTCTGTCCCTCTCGGAGACCATCAGCCTTGGTCTGTGTCCATGACCTATAAACCCAGGAGTGATGTGGAAGGCTCACGTCTCAGGTGGGCAATCTCAATTATAAAATGCGCAGCCTCTTTCAAAAGACCGGCTTAAAACCACGTGGCAAATGTAGCTGGGAGCCCAATTCCTCCTCTGAACGCTGAACTTCTGAACTGCGGATAATTACTACTCTTCTCCTCCCTTTGGTGGCATCTCCTATCTCAAGCTGTAGAAACAATATGTAGGTGCTTTCAAGTTTAAAATAAGTGAACACCTCTCGGTGTGGCTGTGAGTTAAAAAATACCGTCTTTGTGCCTCCAGATGAAGAGCCCAAGGCTGAAGAGCCGGAGGTGTGTGCGTTGCCATGTGCTGGGTGAGTCACCAGCAGAGCCAAGGGCAGGGTCGTGTCACAGCTCAGAGCATGAGGGTGGTGAGACACTGGAGGGCAGTGAAACGCTGACACAGGCTGCCCAGAAATGGGGTGGTGGCCCCATCCCTGGAGACATCCAGGGTCAGGTTGAGGGCTCTGAGCAGTCTGACCCAGCTGAAGATGTCCCTGCTTGCTGTAGGGTGGTTGGACCAGAGGCCATTGAAGAAGTCCCTTCCATCCCACACCATTCTGTCATTCCATGGCTGTGGAAGCCGGGCTGCCGGCAGGGGACAGGGCCCTAGTCTGGGACACGGCCCCACTGTCCCTGTGCTGCTGGGCAGTGGCACATTCCTCAAAGAAGCATTCCAGCTGTGTTCCCTGCAGCAGGACAGACCCGGAGCTCTGGGCTGGGATGAAGCACCGCTGCCTTGTGCTCCTTGTGCCAGGCTGGAGCCGGGAGCTCGGTGTGGAGACGGTGGCGTGGGTGCTGTCCCTGAGTTGGTGACACTGGAGGGTCCCCGCAGGGACAGTCCCCGGCGGGCCCGTGCTCCCTCCCCGCAGCGGTGGCTGGAGGAGGGCCACGCCTGGGTGACAGAGGCAGGCTGGCATGTCCTGCCGAGCAGCTGGCAGCAGATGGCAATGTCGCCCTGCCGGAACCGCAGGGATGCAGGGAGATGCTTGCTGTGCTGACGGAGCGCTGACAGCCTGGGGACAGGAGGCAAAGCCTGGTGGTGGGTCCAGCTCCTTCAGCAGAAGCCGTAAGGTCTCCGGAAGCCTTGGGTGTCTAGGGGAGGTGCTCCTTGGCTGCGGGCTAGTGTGGGTCCCTGCTCCTCACGGCCACCCAGCTGGGACAGGTGAGCAAGGGGACAGGCAGGGACGCTCCGTTCTGCCCGATCCCTCCCCAGCCTGGCAGAGGCTGCTGTGGGTTGCTCACAGCTGGAGCAGCTCGGATGTAAAAGAGCCCAGGCCTTGGGATGGAGTGATTTTGACAGCGGGGGAGACTGAGGCAGGGAGCAGTGCCTGTGGGTGGTACTGGGGCTGGTCAGCTGCTGTTTTAGCAGCTGGGTGAGGCTGCTCCCAGCACTGAGCCTGGGCATGGCTGGGCTGTGACCTCTGGCAGGGTGTTGTGCCTCCTCCCTCTGACTCACCCTGGTGCCAGCAGGTGTTTTCCAGATGCAGCCTCTGGGAGGTTTGGATGGCCACGTCTCCTCCCTGTGCCCCACACAGCCCAGTGGGATGGGAAGCTGGGTGTTCCCTGTCACTGCCTGGCTTGGTGGTATCCCAGACTCACCTCAAGGACTTTGTGCCATGCACTCCTTATCTGTTGGGAGCAGAGGCAGCTTTGAAAACGTTTTCTTCTCCTTTTCTCCGAGCAGCTCCATCCCATCTTTTATCAGGCAGGACTGCTGAGCTCAGGGAAACAGGAGCTGTGTGCCTGCTTGGGGCACGCTCCTGAGGCAGGGCCGTGGGTTTTGTTGGCTTCCCTGAGCTGACAACATGCTGGTGACTGCATGTGTGGCACAAAACACAGGGCTGGCATCAGCCCTGGGTGCAGGTGGCAGCTCCAGGGGCTGCCACTGCAAGTACCACCAGCAGCCAAGGCATCTCATCGCAAGCCTGGGAAGGAGAGGCCGGAAGGTGCTAAGAAATAATTCTGAGTCGCCTAAAGGGGCACTGTGCGTCCCCTTGGCCTCCCCATTGCCTGGACCCAGCGCATTCCATCATGGTTTGGAGCCAGGCTGCTCCTTGGGGTGTAAGACACTGGCTTACACATCCTCTGCCCCCCAAACCGCAGTGCTTCCAATTGGCACAGGGCCATGCAGGTGCTAAAAAACAAGTTGATTTTGTCCATCTGAGCATTCCTGACTCAGCATTCCTTCAGTCAGCACCTTGCAGCCGGTGTGAGATAACAGGAAAATGCAGAGAGCAGAGACAATTGTCCTGGCCGGGTAGCTGCCCATCAGGTACAGCCCCAGAGATGCTGGCAGTGCACTCTCAGCACATATGGGTCAGGCGTGGCTTTGGCAGAAGGCTTTGTGGGTCATGGCAGTGGTGTCCTCGTGGTGTCCCCTCACCCACTCCCAGCTCTATCTTTGGCTCTGCTGAAGGGTGTGAGTACCTGAGAAGGTGCTGGGTTTGGGGTGCTCCCTAAGAAAATTACAGCTTTATGCCAGGAGGCATCGGGCCCGTGTGTTCTGAGCCTCAGTTCTTCCTCTCAGAAGAATTTGTGTGACTCTGTTTTCTTTACCTAACACATGGGGTTACTGTCATTCATTAGATGGTGGCCAGGCTTTGCCACAATGGCAGCTGCATTTTGGGAGAAGGAGTGTCCTGGGCTGACACATCCATGCAAAGTGGTGAACAGTGCTCAAGAGAGAGAGCTCAGACTGAACCAGAGGTCCTCAGAGAGGCACTGAGGTTTTGGGGCTGGCCTGTGTTGATGCTGTGTGTGGTTTTATGCGCTCCTCCCCTCTGAAATTATGATTTGGTTTTCAGGAGAGGCTTGACATGACACATCAGCCCTCAGATATGTCACTTTTGTCAGCCGGAGGAGCTCCCAGGAGAGCAGGGCACAGTGCAGAGGCTCAGAGGGCTCCTCTGTCCTGGAGAACGGTGAGTGTGGGATGGAACCATCAGGGACCGATGGCAGAGAGGGGGTGTGGGCACCTGGAGAAGGGCTCTGCAGTCCTGGAAAAGCCATGGCTACAAACAAGGAGGAAGGAGACCTTGCCTTGGAATAAAGTACAAACTGAGCCAGACCCTTTTTCACCCGATCACCTAGATGTCCTGGAAAAATCAGTGGAGAGGGGAAAACAATACCAGCGGTATAATGCACTGCATCTTGGCAGAGATGTTCAGAGATAAGCAATGTGCAGTCCTTGCAGTCAGGGGAAGGAGCCCCAGGACCAGGAGATGCCTATCAGGCTGGACATTGCTTGTGCCACGTACACCACACGTGCTGGGGGGGTCAGATTGCTGCCAGTGCTATAAACCCCTATCACTCTCCAGATACAAACAAGCCTTATCTCCTAAAGTGAATCCTATTAACCAGGAGTGGACTTTGCTGCCCATGTTGTGCCCTTTAAACCTCACTTGGCACCTTTCTGCCTCTAGAGAGTTGAGGAGGGTTTGAGGAAAAGGAAAATGAAGTGGTTTCTTCCAGTGTGAGCTCCTCTGAGCTGTGGGTGTCCCGCCAGCCCCGTGGGTGCTGCTGCAGGAGCAGCTCCAGGTTTGCTCTGGTGCAGTGGTGGGGATCCAGGGGCTCTGCCAACTCCAGCCAAACCAGTTGGGATGTTCTTTGCCCAAGTTTGGAGCAGGAAGCTGCCCTTGCTCTGCAGTTCCCTGGGCTGGCTCAGGAGAGTTTGTCAGAGACACTGGTACACCAAACTCTCCTTGCAGTGCTAAACCCACTGATAATGGACTTGCAGGTAACAATGCTGGGCTGCAGCTGCCCCTGCCTCCAGTCCTGCAGGCACAAGCATTGCAAGGGACCTTTCTGGCCCTTTGTTTAAATAATGTCTACCTTGGTGTTCCCAGGAAGGCTTCTGCAGCAGGAGCAGTAATTTATGAGGGCCTGGTACGGGCAGTGATCGTTTCACACATGATTCATGCAGTTCCCAGGAAGGATCCTTTGCTCCATGGGATAGTTTGGATCAGCAGCCTGTCCTCCCTGTGAGGCTGCTGCTTTCCACTATTTCAAGGTGAGGCAGCCCATTTCCCTTGAGAAAGGGAGCCTCTGCTCAAGGAGAAGGGGAAACGCTGTCTCCCAGATTGGGTCCTCCTCCCTCAATGCTGTGCCCATCCCTCCAGGCTGTCCCTCTCCCCACTGCCTGGGGAAGGGGAGCAGCGCTCAGTGAGTGGGACTGCAGAGCATGGTGCAGATCAGAGAATCACAGAAAGGTTTGGGTTGGAAGGGCCTGAAAGGTCATCTCATTCCTATCCCCCTGCCATGGGCAGAGATGCCATTCACTGTCCCAGATTTCTCCAAGCCCTGTGCCACCGGGCCTTGAACACTTCCCAGGATAGGGCAGCCACAGCCTCTCTGGGCAACCTGTCCAAGACATCCTGGCCTCTTTAGGTGTAAAGGTGGAATTGGGACACCCTGGACCTCTTGTACCAGCCTGCCTCCTCAGACATCTCCACGAGCTGTGACAAACACCCGTTCAGCAGCAGAGGAATGTGCTGCTCCTGCCACATTTCACATTTTCACAGTGAAAAGCTCGTGGGTAAACTGGAGCTCGGCTGCCCCCTCAGAGCTTCGCCAAGCCGCCTGGATGCTGCTCTTCCTGCCTCTCCCTCGGCAGCCGGATCAGCAGAGGGCACTGCACGTCCATGCTTAATCCACCTGGGAAGGGAGAGAAGGTCTTTTCCACCGCTCCAGCAGTATTTGCTCGTTGACCACCAGACCTTTCCCCCTGCTCCCTGCCAAAGAGCTCCGGGCTGCAGGACCGCCTCCCTGATGGAAAGATCGGGTCTGATGGAGGAAATCAGGAGGCATTCGGTGAAACGACAGGAAAACTTAGATCAAACGGCAGGAAATCCGCCCTCGGGCAGCACAGAAGAGCCGTGCGGTGGAAAGGTCTGCTCTGGCAGGAGGTGATCCAAGACAAACAGGGAGCTGCCTTCTGGGACGGGCTGGCTGGCGGGCAGGATGGGCGAGAGCCGCGGCTGTGGGCAAAGCCATAAGAGCAGCGTGGCTTTGTGCTCGGCTGTGGTCGCTGCAGGCGGCCGGGGAGGAGCTCCGGCCCTGCCCAGTCTGCAGGACGGTACCCCCAGCCCATGCAGCAGCAGAGGAGCCCTTCTCACCACGGCCTGAGGGGGATATTTATACTTATAACTTATCGATGGGTATTTAACAGGATATTTACCAGCCTGGAGTGGCATCAGCATGGTGCCAGCTGGGTTTGGTGCAGACGGTGCCCTCCTTGGGGGGGTGTGGGCTGTTTGGAGGGTTTGGGCTCTCCCAGCGTTAGTGTTTGTGTGCAAACACAGAGATAAATGTCCCAAAGTGGATGTTCCCATGGTGCCTGTGGAAGTAGCTCTTTGCTGGAGGGAACGGGGGGCCAGGTGCTCCCTCCTGAATTGCTGCAGCACTGCAGGCTTTGATGCAGTAGTGACTTCTCCTTGCTGGAGGTCTCTGGCTGCAGAGTCAGCAGGGAAAATCAAAGACTCATGGATTTTCTTGGATGGAATGTCCTGCTGCCTTTCACGGGAGAGAAAGGGAGAGTGATTGAATTCTGGAGTGTTTCCCCTCGGGTTTCTTCCCTGGTTGAGATCAGGGCGTGCCTGAGAGCTCTTGGGTGGCGAGTTGGCAGCACCATAAGCCCCACCTGTCTGGCTGGTTCCTGCAGGGCCGAACCCTCACAGGAGACCAGGCATGTGCATCTCCACGAGGCAGCTGTGGGCTGAGCCAGCCCAAGGCTTCACTCAAACATCAACTGACGTATTTCCAGCCAGTAGGAAATGATCGCTGCCTGGGAACCTGCCTTGGAGTACATTTGTTGACTGAAACCTTTATCAAGAGAGTGAAGGTGGTTCCCAGACTTGTTGATGTCCTCGAGATAGCTTTCGTGGAGGCTTTCCAAGACACTGCAATCTCAGCTATTGCCCTTTGACAGCAGCAAAGATAAAGATATACAAGCCTCCTGTTCAAGGAATCTTCCTCCTCCTCCTCCTCCTGCAGTTCTTGAGATTAGGCTGCTCCAGGGCTCTGTCCCTGGAACAACCAGCTGGGGAATCACACGCAGCCATAATCACCCATGAGAGTGCTTCCTCCCTTGTTTCTCCTCACCCTCTTGGAGCAGGGGCTTGTGTGGAGGTGTCTGAGCTCTGCACAAGTGCAAGAAATCCTGGAGGTGGAGGTGACTGGTCGTCTCTGACTCTGCAAGCAGAGAGGATCTCTGAGGGGGTGGTGAGAGGGTGGCTCTCATCCTCTTCAGGCTGCCTAAACAAGTTGGTGTTGCTCAGGAGGGATGAGAAAGCTGAGCTAAAACCACATTCCCTGGCACAATCAGTGCCTGAAACAGAAGTGTGCTCATGTGGGGCTGTGGAGGAGCTGGGAAATGCTGCCAGCCTATCCATGAATATCCCAGTGAACCTCCTGGAGGCCACAGGGAAAAGCGTTAGACCCAAAAGGGAGAGAGGCCTGTAAGGGGGACCAGCTGGCGAGGTCGAGGCTATGTAGACCTGCCATGAGAAGAGGCTGTGGCAATGCCAGTCAGTAAAGATGGAATGGGAGGTGAGCTCCAATGAGCTCTGGGCCATCTTCATCCTGCAGATGGAATCACAGAATTGTTTAAGTTGGGAAAGACCTTTAAGGTCACCAGCCATGTCCCCAGGTGCCTTGGCTATACTCCTTTAAATACCCACAGTGATGGTGGCTCCATCAGTTCCCTGAGCAGTCTGTTTTAATCCCTGACAACCCTTTTCATGAAGGATTTTTTCCTAATATCCAATCTGAACTGGGTGTGACCTGAGGCTGTTTCCTCTTGTTCTGTTGTTGTTACCTGGAAAAAGGGATCACTCCCCGCCTGGCTACATCCTCCAGTCAGGGAGTTGTAGGAAGTAATGAAGTCCCCCCTGAGCCTCCTTTTCTCCAGGCTGAGCCCTCCCAGCTCCCTCAGCCCCTCCTGGTGCTCCAGACCCTTTCCCAGCTCTGTTCCCTTCTCTGGACACACTCCAGCCCCTCAATGTCCTTCTTGCAGTGAGGGGCCCAGAACTGGACACAGGATTTGCTGTGTGGCCTCACCAGTGCCCAGCACAGGGGGATAGTCCCTGCCCTGGGCCTCTGGTCACACCATGGCTGGGACAGTCCAGGTGCCCTTGGCCTTCTTGGCCACCTGGTTTTGTGTTCAGCTGCTGTTGACCAGTACACCTGATTGCTGGTCCCCTTAGGTGACTGCCTTGGGGACCCTCCCTCTCAACACTCAGGAATCTTCTCCAGATTTCCAGCACGGATGTATCCATGGCTGGCTTTTTCCTCATTCGTTCCTGAGCCAGAGGACAGTGCTGGCACAAATAGCTCCTCTCCCTGCCTGTGCTCTTCAATGTTGATTTGAAATAGTCTCTCTTTGGCCTTGGGTTTCAGAGGGATGCTTTTCAAAACCAGAAATAAATGGGCTTGAAATATTTCCCATAATTTTGCAAGCTCTCGACCCTCTGATAGCCAGATTGGGAGAAGGATAACAAGGAAATCAGCATTCAGGCTGGAACCACTATTGTTAAATAGACACCACCGTAAAGCCAGTACTTCTTGTTTACAATTGAACTCATGAATTTTTAGATATTAATATATGAGAGATTGAGTAAACAAGCATTGTGCCTCTAAGGAATGAGTCCCAGACTGTCCTGAGCTGGAATACTTTGTACTTTCCTGATTGCCTTCCAAGAATTTCAAATTACTTGGTAAGAGAAAAACAACCCGGCTTCACGAGATGTTTGTGAGGTTTTCTGGATGGACTTAGTTCTTCTGCTCTGTGATGGGGCAGAGCTCTGGGGCTGGGAACTGTGGCACACTGAACACCTGGCTGTTCGTGGAGAGGTGGGAATCTCACGTGAAGGATAAGCCACTGGGGTCAGGAGAGTCAGCCTGGGGGTGTTAAAACCCTGCTGTGGTGCACGGGTCTGCAACTGGTGTGTAGGCCTGTTTGGCATGGAAATGTCGTGGACACCGGCACAGAGAAGTGCAGGGACAAGTGGGAAGTCACACAGCAGTTCAGGGAGAGAGCCAGCAAGAAAAGGACTCTGCTTGCCTGATTCATGAGCCTTTCAGGAGCAGCTCAGATGCTCTTGGGGATGGGATGATGGGAACGGGCCCCAGGGACAAAGTGACAAAGGGATGTGTGGCCAGGCCGGGTCCCCCGTGCCATGGAGAGACCGTGCCATGCTCTCCAAGGAAGCTGTGGCCCACGTTATGCCCTCCTGGGTTCTCCAGGCTTACCCAGAGTGTTTCTGTGCCAAGGTGGACCTGACAATTGTAAACTGTCCCTCTGGGCCAGCCTGGACAATCCTGGCATTCTGGCCAGCGCTGTGGTAAAGCAGGCAGGATGAGTCCCTCTCTACCTGGCTTCTTCTTGGCTTTGCTTCCCAAGCCAGCAGCCTGGAGCTGTGGAAAGTCGTGAATTCGGGTTACCAAACCATCTGCTGGCTGCATTTTAAAAAGCAATTAAAGCAAAATTGTTTCCAGCCCTTCTGTTTGCAAGATGTAGTCTAAAGAGAGGGAGCCAAGGCAGGATTTGCCCGATCCTGCCGCTGCTCCAAGTACAAGTTAATTTGATTTAATTCCTCCGCTGTGCATGCTGGAAAGTGAGGAGTTCCCTCCTGAGGGCCCAGGGAACAGGCAGGTAAACAGGGCTGTGTGCTGTTCAGTTCAAACTATGGGGAAACCCAGGAAAATGGCACTTTGAGGCTTTTAAAATTGCTTTTAATTGGAAATTATTAAACAGAGTTTAAAAATGTAGGAAGTAGGAGTACTTTTGCATGGTAGAAGATGATAGAGTGTTGCTGGAGATGGATGGATGGCAGGTCTGGGCAGAGTTGGAGGGTCTGGGGAGCTGTTCCTGGGGTACCCCACAAGGCTGGGGGACTGGTGAGGGCACAAAGGGCCCCTCAGAGCCACCCCTGCTCACGCCCTGACTCCCAGGGACCTCTCAAAGCACGAAACTCTTCTTTCTTCCTTTTCTCGTAGTGAAAGGCACACAGAGAGGGGGGGAAAGGAGGTAGGGATGAAAGAGAAGGTAGGATGACATCATTCTTCCTTGTCCTCCTTTGGCAGCTGTCACCCTGCCAAATCAGATGATGTCCTTGTGCTGGAGGGGAAGGTGAGGCCATGCCTGGCGGTGAAGGGCACAGACGTAGAGGATTCAATATTCTTTGTGTTTTCATGTCCGCAGGGTTTTCATTCCTATTCTGCTGAGAGGTCATGCCCAGGAGAGCTGGGGAAATGAATCCTCAGAGCCCACGCAGGGCACGGCTTTGGGGACAGCTGGGGACTGCCTGACAGCCAGAGATGACAGGATCAAGATGCTCTGCTGCTTCAGGCTGTGCTTGGTGGAAAGGTCACACACCTAGGCCAGTGGAGACAAACCTGTGACGCTCTGGGAGCAAAGGACAGAGGGAGCAGATTTGGGACAAAGCACCTTCCTTTTCCAGCAGGGGAAGGTGAGATGCCCCAATGCTGAGTCTTGGAGAGGATGAGAGGAGATGAATCAGAGAATCCCAGAATGGTTTGGGTTGGTAGGGACAGGAAAGATCATTTAGCTCCAACACCCTGCCATGGGCAGGGACACCCTCCACTGGACCAGGCTGCCAGAGCCATGTCCAACCTGGCCTTGGACAATTCCAGGGAAGGCACAGCCACAGCTTCCCTGGGCAGCCTGTGCCAGGACATCACCACCCTCACAGGGAAAAATTTCTTCGTAATATCCCATCCAACCCTGCTGTCTTTCAATTTGTACCCATTCCCCCTTGTGCTGTCACTGTGGTTCCTGATGACGAGTCCCTCCTCACCTTCCCTGTGGGTGCCTTCAGACATGGAAGGTGCTGTGAGGTCTCCATGCCACCTCCTCTTCTCCAGGCTGAACAACCCCAACTTTCCCAACCTGTCTCCAGAGGGGAGATGCTCTTATCAACTTCGTGGGCCTCCTCACGACGGTTCCATGTCATTCTAATGCTGGGGATACCAGAATAGTTGAGATAAAACGAAGTGACGGTGCTGTGCTGGGCCCGGGGAGTGCAGGATGCTGTGGGGAGAGCCCGGGGAGCGCAGGATGCTGTGGGGAGAGCCCGGGGAGTGCAGGATGCTGTGGGGACACCCCGGCTTGGCTCGTCCCCTCGCACTGTGCCACCACCAGCTGAGTGTACCATGGGGTACATCATCGAGGGGGCAAAAACCCCAGCGGGAGGTGTTCCCCGAGGAGCAGAGGGCTTAGCACAGCTGCAGGGTCTGTGCTGGGGTGGCCGCTCGGTTTACAAGGAAAAAGCCCCGGGCGCAGCCCCGGGCCGAGCTTATGTAAGAGCTGGCAGCGGGGCCGGCGGTGCGGAAACCCAGCGGGGCGCAGCCGCCTTTGATTCTCTCCTGTTTGCTCAGCAGCTTTCATGCGGCGGGGGAGCAGGGCGAGGACGCGAGATTCCTGCACACTGAACTCCTCTGTTTCTCTCGGCAGGATAAACAGGACATAAAACAAAGCCTCGAGCCAGCTCTCGCCTCGGAGGCAGCGCGCTGCCAAAACCCCCGCGGGACAGCCTGTTCCCCTGGGGAGCAGCCGCCCCATCCGGGGTGCCACGGGCTGGGATGCAGGAGGCGGCGGGAGCCCGCCCGGGGGGAGTTGTGGGTGCTGCAGAAACCCCCCTTTGGTGGCCGGCTGAGGGCTGCCCTGTGGCATTGAGGAGCGGGAAAACTGGGGCAAAACTCCCTGGCAGGATTCAGGTGATGAGTCCTGTGAGCTTGAAGGGCCCAGGATGGATTCTCCAAAGTGACACCAGGCTGGACGGACACTGTGTGGCCACTGCTTGGGCGGGGTGTCACCTGCCCAGCCACCCCACAAGGCACAGTCCCGGGCAGCAGGACTGAGCCCTGTCTGACCCACCGTGGGGTGCAGTAGGGTGAGGAACGGGTCAGACTCTGTTCCTCTCTGCAATGGACTCTGTCTGGGGGTTTCCAGTGCTCCCTTAAAGCTGGGCTGCTTTGTTTGTCATTTCCCTGGAGGGAAATGATTTCCAGGCTCTCTTGCCCCCATCCTGATCCCTGCCAGTGACAGAGGGCAATGGGGCTGACCTCAGCCCTTTCCCAACACAGGATTAGCTAAGCTGGCTCCTCAGAGACACAGCCCAAACCCCTGCCAGCTCCCCTAAATCTCCAGAGCACCACGATTTCACCACTGCTCTCCTCCTCCAAGGTGACAAGGCAGGGGGCACACACTCCCTGGCGGGGTCGGAAACTTTTCTGAGCAGTTTCAAGTGGGGTTTGCTTGGGAACAAAGTGTCCTGTAGCTACCCTGAAGTCGCTTGGCTGGGGGAAAGCATAGCATGTGGGTGCAGCAGAACTCCTCAGAGACACTATTGCTGCTGAGGGAACACGAAGGGAGCATGGTTTGGTGCTGTACCCCTGTCCTGCCAGCCACGGTGGGCAGCGGGATTCCCACTCTCCCAGGGCACTGCTGGTGAGTTATCCTGAGCTGCCCTGCCCCAGCAATCCCACAAGCCTCGTGCTGCTCTGTGCACTGGTGTTGCTGGCTTCTGCTCCCAAAAGGAAGAGCTGTGGCAGGGGAAAAACCATCTGGGCCAAAAGCTGCTTTCCTGGCTGGGATGTGGGGGCTCTGAGGTGAACACTCACACAAACCCATGGAAATGCAGAGGTAGGAAGGGAGGTGCTGCCCTGAGCAGCAGCATGCCTGGGTGCCAGTTCTGGCTGCTGAGTGCCCTGCAAGTGCTTCAGCTCTGCTCCTCCAAAACCCTTGGGATCTTGGTGGCAGGGAGGATGCAAATCCTGGCACTGCTTTTTCAAATTTCTTGGCCTGGGATGTTGTGAGAGCCGGATTTCTCATAGGATTCCCACTCTGGGCTTGATGGGTTGGGAATATTGCAAAAGCAGCCCTTTTTCCGTTTTGTTTTGTTGGGGTTTTTTTCCTTTTTTTCTTCCCTGATGTTTGTGTCTTGCCACTTCTATCTCTGGCCAAGGCAAACACTTCTATCCCTGGCACAAGGGCCAGGCACACCCAGAGGGAGGAATGGGGAAACAAAGCACCCTCAAGCCACAGGACAGCAGGGACAGAACACAAACCCGGTGGTGGGAGTGAGGAGGAGGAGGAGGGTTTGCTTAACACCCCTGGCTGATCCTCCTCACAGGAATTCAAGGAATCATTGAATGGTTTGATGAGAAAGGACCTTGAAGATCTTCTAGCCCACCCCCTGCCATGGGCAGGGACACCTTCCACTAGATCAGGTTATTCCAAGCCCCATCCAGCCTGGCCTTGAACACTTCAAGGGACTGGGCATCCACAACATCCACAACAACGGGGCACCTTTGGGCAACCTGCATCAGTGCTTCACCACTCTCTGAATAAAGAATTTCTTCCTAACATCCAATCTAAGCCTGCCCTCTGTCAGTTTAAAACCATTGCCCCTTGCCCTGTTACTCAATGTCCTTGTCAAAAGGCCCTCCCCAACCTCCTTGGAAGCCCCTTTTCCATGCTGGAAGGTTCCTGGACTCGAGGCCAGTATGGTGGCTGCAGTTCAGCCCTGTCTCCTGCTCCGTCTCTGGTGGTGGGTCACCTTGGGAGAGGTGAGGAGGGTCTGCACAGGGGATTCACACAGGATTCCCACCCCTTCCCAGCCCCACGGACGGCTCTCCCTGCCCCTGCTTTGAGCAGGAATATGGGCTCCAGCTGCACGAGTGGAAAAGGCTCCAGCTCCCAAAAAGCAGTGCAGGATCAAAGCTTTCGAAACACTCGGGGCATTTGGCCCAGGAGGTTTTGTTCTGACTATTTATAGCAGCTGGGGCCAAGTGAGTTCAGAGTTGGAGGAAAACTTTTCCAAAGCTGGGGGCCATTTGGATGAGGGACGGGGAAAGGGAGTTCAGCCAGGCCCGTTTCCAGCAAATGTTGACTCCTTCCCTTAGGTATGTGTTGCTATCCATGACACACTAACAACAGCTCCGCACACAAGTGCCTGGCTGGCCCTGTAAAATATTGAAACAAAAATGTGAATTGGCTGGGAAGGAGAACATGGAAAAGAGAAAGTTTCCAAACAGCAAAGCTGAAGCATTTGAAAGCAGAAACGTTCCTTACCAGCTTGTTTTCATCCTCCAGTCAACATCCTTCAATTACGAATACGCTGGGATTCTTTTTCAGGGTAAAGCTGGGGATGATTTTAGGGCAGAAAGACCAAATTGTGGTTTCCTGAAGCCGTGCTTGGAAATGGAGAGGAGGGGCCTTTTTATCTTCAAGGTGAATTTTCTAGTGCTGTTGCTAAAGAGCATTTCCTTTTCCCACGCTACCCAGCAAAGCCAGGCTTAAACTCTGAGCAAGCAAACCAACACGACATGCTTTAAAGCCTGTCACCCAGACCACGAAGGCAGAGCTGGGGTTTTCCTGTCTGCCAAGCGAACTGTGCTGCTGCTACTGTTTAGTCGTGAGGAGCACGAGCAGGGTGGTTCAGATACACACCATGGCTTTTGGCATGCCTGGCTCTGCTATCTTGATTTGAGGCACTCAGTACAGGTTATAAAAATATCCCTCTAATTACCGACAGCTTCCTAGCCGTGCTCAGCACCTCCCTTTCTCCTAGGAAAAGGGTGAAATTAGGCTGGCAGGTAATTATAATCAGCCTAATGAAGGTGGGCTTGGCAGCTGGGTGGTGTCCAGCCCCGGTGGGCTGTTACATCCCAGGAGGGATGTTATGCTCTTTCCTGGCACCGGTGGTATGGGATTCCTCCATGCTGTAAGAGCTGAGGGCTGCAGCATCAAACAGCCTCCAACGATGGGGTTTTTGGGGGAGAAGTTCCATGGCTAGAAGTTTTCCTTTTCTACCATCACAGAGTGGTCTGGGGCCTTAAAGATCACCTGGTCCAACCCCTCTGCCCCAGGCAGGGACAATTCCCACTAGAGCAGGTTCCTCAATGTCCCATCCAACCTGGCTTTGACCTCCCCACCAAATCCCATCCTCTGCTGCACAGGAAGCCTGTCCTTGCTGTGGGTGACTGAACTGCACTGAAGGAGCCAAACTGTTCTCCTTCAGGGAACGCTGCAAGATCTCCAAAGGATTTTGAAGTATGAAATGACCTGTGTGTGGCTGGAGAGTGGGATGGAGGTGGGTCTGGGCTGGCTGCATATCAGGTGGCCATGGCTGGACCTGCAGGGGGAACTGTCAGGCAAAGGGAAGGTTCCCCTGAACCTACCCAAACGTCAGCTTCAGGACCTGGCTTGTTTCATATTTCCGTGAATGACCCAAAAAAGCAGAAGAGCAATGCTGAGCCGTGTGAACGAGGCAGAGCTGAGGCGGTATCAACAGCACAGGAGGTATTGGGTGTTAAAAAAAGAGAAATGGGTGACCTGAAATACAGGAACAACAAGAACGACGTGAAGAGCGGCACTACAAAACACGGCATCCTTGAGTTTGAGAAGCAACAGCACACAACAAGGTAGGACTTTGCACTGTAGGGAGGAACCAGAGAAGGGCTTCTGGCTGTCTGTGGATCTCACAGCACCTGGGAGCCACTGCTCAGTGCTGCCATGAAAAAGGGAGATGCATCCTTATGTGACCCGGGTGACAAGGCCTCCCTGTTGATCTCAAGGCCTTCACGGTAAGAGCTTCCAATACCTCCAGTGGAATAGCAGATACAAACCTGATCATCCTTCCCTAGGAAACGTAAAGAGCGGAGAGAGTACAAAGGAAATCAACTGTCCTGGTTGTGCCATGGGTGAATTTGTCGTGAGGGTCAGATGTGTCCCTCTTCCATTTTGTTTTTTTCAACATGGCAGAGATGTGCTCCAAGCCCAGTCTCCACCCTTTCCCAGCAGAAGAAAATGTTCTTCCCATCTTTTTCCTCCTAATGACGATGATGATGACCATTCACCTCGTTTTGCACGTGTCCTTACCATGAAAGACCCTTCTTGTGCTCCACACTAATGTTCCCAACTCTTGACTCGGAAGGGCTACACCAGCCAACTGGACAGTCACTGGTTCACTGAGAGGCTGTCTGCTCTGCAATTAACAGACTAAATGCCCACCATTGTGGCTGGAAAGGAGTTTTAATTAAAATCCCTTGGTATTGGCTTTGGCCAGCCCGTGGGGTGAATGGGAAGAGGGCGGAAGGGCCAGGTCAGTGACTTGGGTCACCCCAGGAGAGCATCCACTGAGCCGAGACTGAGCACAAGGAAGGGCCCAGTTTATAATTGCATGGCATTTTGATTTTTTTTTTCTTCCCCTCGACTGGCCTGCCCAATGGACAACTCCAAGCTGACAGGAACGCAGCCACTGCCAACCCAAAGTTGGGATAGGTCCACAGGTTGTCTGAGCCCTAATGAGGAACCGTGAATAGAAGCTCACATCCACAAGGGAAAAGCACCTCACTTCCTGCTCTAATGAGCGTGGCTCTCCAAAGCCTTTTGTCTTGGCCTTTGCTTGGCTTTCAGAGGAGCCAAGGGCTGCATCTTCCAAGCTGCTGCCACCTACCCCATCTTCTCTCAGGATGGCCACCGGGAAGGTGCCAGGTGGCCAAGGCGGACCTGCAGGGTGTTTGTGGTGGTGGCACGGGCTAAGCAAACTCCTTGGAGGGTGACACCCCCTGACTGGAAGTTGCCCTCCATCCGCAGTTGCCTCACGAGTGGCACGCTGAGCTCTGGACAAACCACAAGCTGTTGGTGTGTGCACCCCGAAAATGTAACCACAGGTGCTCCCTTTAACGAGTGAGTGTCAGCTCCTCCCCATGACAAAGTGCATCAATTAATGCAATCAATTAATGCAAACATCACACAGGAAGCGCCAGAAAACTGGAACTAGGATGGTGTTCCCTGCTTGCTTTCATGATCCTATTTATATTCCCTCTGCTCAGGATGGGGTGATGAACTTTCTGCTTTGCACACTAATGAGCAGACAAAATTAAGAAATATAAAAAAAAAAAAAATAAAAAACCTAATGGGTGTTAGACCCATAACTTGTCTCCTGAAGTCCAGCATGAGGGTCCTATCTACCCATGTTTTCCCTTGACAAAGCACCAGGGCCCTGAAGATGCTCTTCAAAATGTTACTCCAAAATCCATTTCTATTTTTTACTTTTTCTATGATTGTTAAGGTAATTTGGGAGGTTTTCCTCCCACCCCGTCCCCTCCACCTCAGACTCCTGTACCTTTCCTTCAGACTTTTTCCAGAGGTACCCCAGACATTCCTGCAGGATGATGGAGAGAGCATCTGGCACAGCCTTCTGGGAAAGGGATTTAATTTTCTCTTGGGCTCTGGCCTAAAGAAATCAATTTGCTTTCACATGTTTTAAGCAAAGAGGAAAAATAAAAGAAGAGTAATTTTCTACTGCCACTGGAGTTTCTGGCTCCCGTTTCAGGTTCAGTTTTGTGCTGTGAAGCTGTGTGGGAGCGCTGAGCAATTTTGGCATTTCCCAGCCGGTGCTGATGGTGGACGAGACCTTGTCCAGGTGAACCCAGGCTACACCTGCCTGTGGCCAGGAGGGGTGTGGGTGCCCAGGGTGCCCCTGCCCAGCACCCATCCCGTGGGCAGGGAGGGAGAGGGGCAGTTTGGGGGGCAGGGGCTGGGAAATGGGGAGATCCCCAGTGATAAAGCTCGGGGGGTGCTGCTCAGAGAGCCTTCAGGACCGGGTGAAACATCCTGCTGGGATCAGTTCAGCGCTGTGCTGGGCCAGCCACCTGGGATGAAATTAGCATTTGGGGGCAAGTGGCAAGGGTTGGTGTTTTTGGTTTTTTTTTTTTT
>VZDJ01000072.1:2512615-2557561 GCA_008694505.1 Cyanoderma ruficeps | reverse complement strand
TTTTCTTTTCACTTCTTTCCCCCCTTCTTTTTCCTCTCCTTCCCCCCCCCCCCGCCCCGAAAACACCCCGTGGGGGGACACAGCCGTCGCCCCTTTCCCGGGGTCCCCATGCTGGCACGGTGCCGGGGAGGTGCCAAGGCGATGCCAGCGCTTCCTGCTCCCTCCCTGGCGGCACAATGGGGACATTCAGGCGGGCACGGCGTAGCCCAGCACCAATCCCCCGGCCATGGCCGTCCCCCCTATCGCCGTCTCCCTCCCAAGGAGCGCCGTGAGACAGGGAGCAGCTGACGCCGTGTCTCGGCGCGCCGGCGGAGGCGAGCTGGAATCCGGCATCACAAAACAAGCCCTGTGCGCGCTCCCCTCCCGACGCAGGCGCGTGTGCCCGCGGCCCCCTCCCTCCATCCCCCCCCCAAAAATCTCCAAGTCTGCCCGGTAACACCGAACCGGGCTCCCTTCCCCACCCCACCGCCCGCGGCCAATCCGAGCGCTGCCAGCGAGGCCGGGGCTCCGCCGCGGAGATGCGAGGGGCAGGAGCTGCTGCTGCTGCGGGAACGGCGTGTTTCCCCTTCTCCCCTTCTTCCTCCCCGGCCCGTTGTTTTTCACTTCGGGGCCGGAGGGGAGGCGTGGGTTGGAGCTTGGAGGCAGCTCCCGGCCTTTCCCGGCAAAGCAGAATACCCTCAGAAAACACAGGATGAGATTTCATCGCTGCTCAAGGCAGCCTTGTTCTTAATCACGGGCAGATCGGCGGTGTTTTAGAGGTGGGATGGAAGAGAAAGGAGAGCAGGAGAAAAGCGGGGCTCCGTCCTCCATGGGTCCAGCCAGATCTGTTCAGGCCTTCCTGCCGGCTACAAGGGGTCTGTTTCCCCCCCTCCTGACTGCTTTTCCTCCTCTCTGCCCGTGCTGGCAGCAGCTGCTGTTTGTGGAGCAGGGGCTGGGGCAGGACTGCTGTGATTCCCGTGCTCCCGGGGCACTGGGAGTGGGTGATAGGGGTTGCCTGCTGCCCTCCAAAACTCCGCAGGAAGCTGAAAACACAGAACGTGCTGGATTTTAGGGGATGCCTTGTCAGTCCCTGTGCCTCATCCCTATGCCAGGGCTTTCTGCAGCTCCCTTGGGCTTCACAGCCACAGGGAATGAGCTGATGGTGACTGAGAGCAGAATAATAAACCACATTTTGGTCTTTCCTGGCCTGTTCCTGGGGCACCAGCTCAGGATGGGCTCGCCACACCTAGAGCACAGAGGTGTCAGGGATATCCAGTGCCCATCCCTGACACAAAGGATGGGTGTTCGGACCCAAGATCGCTGGTGCAGGCAGGATAAGGTGCCCCATGTTTCCTGCTGAGATGCAGAGCTGTGCTGAAACGCAGCAGTGCCCAGAAGAGTGGTGGAGGCCAGGTTATAGCTGCTCTGCTGTGGAGATGTAGGAACTCTGCTGTGTCCACGGCACTGATGCCAGTGAAAAGGCTGCCCAGGGATGTGCAGGAGTCATCACCCCTGGGGGCGTTTAAAAAACATGCAGACATGGCACTGGAGACTCAGAGGTCTTTTCCTACCTAAAGGATTCTATGATTCTCTGCTCTTCTAATTTGCATCCTGCTGAAGCCTCAGCCTGGGAAGTTGTGTCGTGGCTTAAAGCAAAGAAATCCATATGGGATCTCAGTAAGCTGAGGACTTGGAGAGAGCGGCCTTGTTGGTGAGGGTGGAAAGCAGGAGGCCGGGTCACCACGCAGCTCGTGCCTTGCAGCGAATGGCGGCACCCAGAGGGATTTGTCCTGACATCCCAATGTTTGCAGACACCTCTAGAGGGGTGCCACACTCCCCTGGGGTTTTGGGATGTCCTGAAGGGAAGGTAGGACAAGCATGTGCTTGGCTCTGGGGATCCTAAAGGGCTGGGGAGAGAACGTGTGCCTGCTGTAAGCTGGTGCCCTGGAGAGGGGTCAGGATGAGTCCTGCAGGCCCTGTGTGGGGAAAACCGCAGGGACAGAGCTTGTGTGGGGCTGCAGATGTCCTGGGAATGACAGCTGAGCCATGCCAGGGTCAGGGGGGACAAGGGCAGCGTGTCCCTGTGCGTGCTGGTGCTGCCCCACCCCAGGGAGAGGCTCAGCCCAGGGCGTCTTGCACAAACTGTTTGTGTAGGCGAGGAGGGCCGGGCCCAGGGGCACGGAGCAGCCCGGGATGTCCCATGGCAGCTCTCCTGCAACAGCTGCCTGAGGGAAACTCCAGGAATTACAGCTCCCAGGGGTGAGGGCACTGCCAGGAGAACGGGCCCGGCTCAGCACCACGGGCTCTTCCCTGCACAGGGATGGGACAGGCAGTGCCGGCGGGAGTTGCACCAGTAAAGAGGTGTCATTTCTTTAAAAGGCCTCAGAGTGCCTGTTTCCCATCCAGGTTGGGGATACAGATGGGTTTTGCAGTAGGATAAGGGTTTTCCTCATGCAGGACAACTCTGTGTTCATGAGGCAACCAAGCCTGAGCAGGACAACTCTGTGTTGATGAGGCTGCGTGAGCTCCAGCTCAGCCCTTTAGGCCAAGAGGATGGGAAAGGCCAGGCAGGGAGAGGGCAAGGGGGGCAGCCAGCTTTGCACCAGGGTTATGGGAGGGAGGACACCTTCAGGGGGGTGTTTGCTGAGGCATGGCCCTGGGCCTGTGGCAATTCCCATCCCTGCCAGTGATCTGAGCAGAGCCAGAGCATCAGGGGCGACCTTCCCTTCACTTTCTGAATCTCAGGGGAGTCTTCCCTGGAAGAACGACTAAGTTTTCTTTGGAGCAGAGATAATCCTCCCCTCCTCCCTCAGTGCTGAATACTCTGGCACCGCACCAAATAGCAAAGACAACATGAAATACACCCTCGTTTCCTTGGCCTCTCTTCCCAGCCATCCCCCAGCAAAGAAAAGCAGTACAGCATCTGCGTTTCTAGCTGCAGCCTTCTTCCAGGGCCGGGCCTTTGTCGCTTCTGTCGGTGCCAAAAGCTTTGAAATCTGTTCAAGGCATGAAACAAGGAGCGAGCAGAAGCAGCACTGCCTGCTAAGCCCTGCCTGCTGCTGGTAGTGCCCCAAAGGGCCTCCAGTTTGCTCAGGCTTTTGATGGGCATCACTGAGGCCACCACGATCCCGTGGCATTGCTCAGCCTCCCTGTTCAGTGCACACAGGGAATGGAGCCACTCAAATCTCTTCCCTTCCAATGCAGACAAAAAAAATAAAAGGCTGGAAGAAGGATGTCAGCTCTGCCCCACTGGAAGCTGCTGGCCATGGCCACGATGTCGAGTCTAATTTATGAGCTGAGCAGATTTGGGAGAAGCTGATCAGCAGAGAGTGCTCCTGCTGGTGTGTGGCAGGCCATCTCCTCCAGGAACTGGAAGCAAGATGGGTGCAGAGGTATGTGTGGTATCCACATGCCTTCATCACACAAGCTCCTCATCTTCCTCCCTGTCCTCTTGCAAAGCGACTCAGAAGGCAGAGAAGTGGCTCTCCCCATCTCCATCCCCTTGGCTTGCTGCTGGGACCTTCCCAGGACGTTGCTCCCAGCTCCTCCTTGGCTGAGGGTGTGATGGATGGGGATAGCACTGGGAAGAGCTCCCACCCATTTGCCGTGGGCTGGGGAGGACACGGGGGCATAGGCCCACCTTACACACAGGGGAATACAGGGGATTTATTAAATCCTTTGGGAGGAGGATTTACAGCCTGCAGGACATGCCTAGTCAGGAGGAAATTATTCAGTGGTGAGCTGAATGATTTCCAGCTTGGGTATCTCATGCTGCCCATTCCTGTGCACTTCACTGAGCCGCCCTTCCAGCCACCCCCCTGAGCTCAGAACCACTCCAGCAGGGGCTGTAAATCTCTGCCATCAGCCCTGGGATTCCCATGCCCTCCTGTTTGCCACCTTTTGCCCTGGACACTCAGACAGGGCAGGGGATTAAAGAGGGAAGTAAAATTAACAGGAGGGCGTAGTTTGGGAATGACGCGCTGGACAGGGCTCAGGTGGGGCCTCTGTAATGGGGCAGGACAGGTCCCAGAGGTCAGATGCCAGGTCTGGGTGTCAGAATGGGAGGAGGTGTGAAGGTTGGCATGGGGATGTGCATGCAGGCGTCATTATTGCCTCTTCGGGGTTGCGTTACAGTTAAAATTTATGGTACATCTCTTCCAGCAGCATTTCCAGGATCCGGCTCTGGGTTCCAGGACTGCACAGATGACTCTGGAAAATGGCACGCAGTGAGTTTCCCCCCAGCCCTGGCACTGTGCTGCCTGGGGTGAGGTTTTCCTCTGCTCTGCCCTCTCCTCCCTGCTGCTCCCATCCCTCCTGCTTGTTTTCCACCTCCTGCAGAGCCGGCCGAGCAACGTGCCGTAATATTTTCTTCCAAATGAAGCTTTCTACAGCAGTAAAAAGGGGGGGAAATGTGGTTTGTGCCGCAAATGAGACATCTCCATGCCCTACTGCTCTACCCCATGTGCTCCCCTTCCCTGCAGGTAGGTCTGGGAAAGCTCCTGAGCCACCCTGGTCCCCATTCATTCCCAGTTGTGCCCATGGGCCTGGGGGAGATGGGGGAGCACGGAGCAACACCAGGCCCTGGTGACAGCCTCTAGGTGAGTCTCCAGCTCCTCCGGGCTGCAGACAGAGGGTTTGAAACCTCTGCAACCCCTTTTTTGCCCTCCTGGTGTCACTTGGTCACCGCTTAGGCAGATGGTACAGAGGGAAGAAAGAGTTTCCCAGTGTGAAACCCAAGGGGTGTGTGGATCGTGCCAGGGAGGCACCAGCTGAGCATTTTGTGCAGCTTCCAGGCAGCCAGCAAACCTTTGACTGGTGACATGACAGGACACGGTGGCTTCAGAGAAAGATCAGTCTCCAATGACCACCAAGAGCAGCCTCTGAGCCCCAACATGGCAGCTGACTCCATGCCCCGAAATCCCGTGGCAAATTCCTCATGAACCTTTCTAGGAACTGGACCCCTCCATGGGCAAATACCACCTTCACCTCTGCAAAACTGCTCGTCCTCAGGGTGTCTGCACACCAGTGAAGGGCTGCCTGGCATTTCTCCTTCCCTGCTGACCACTGAGCACCGGGCAGAGACTCCTCCTGGGGTCCCTGTGGCTCCCCATCCACGCTCAGCTAATCTGCTGGATTACAGCCCCTTATGTTTAACTGGATTAGATCACTGTTTCTGCAGTTACTGTTACTGTTTTGCACTGGCCATATTTATAGGGTGCTCTGGTTGTATTTATAGGGCTGCAGAATCAAGTTACAGCTTTAAGGGCTGCAGCCCTGTAGGTCACAGCAACCCTGGACAAAGTGGAGGGGCATCACCCATCAGCGCCGGCACCTCCCAGGGTGGCACAACAAACAGACAACACCTCCCCAGTGGAGTGTACTGGGAGAGCAGGCCCAGGGAGACAGCCTTAAACCCTGAAAGGGGGAAGTTCAGCCCTTGGGGTCCCTGTCCCTCCTCGGCCTGGCACACTGGGGAGCTGCCAGCCCCGGAGCTGCCGTTATTGCGGCGGCAGTAAACACCTTCCTGCGGCTGGTCAAAGTCCAGCCCCACATCCTGCGTGCCAGAACCACCCTGCTGACCCTGGGCAGAAGGCTCTCTGCTCCTGGAGGGAACAAGGCAACCCCTCTGTGGGCTTGTTATCGTCTTTTCGAGCCAGGATCAAATGCTCGGGAGACGCAGTTCATGTTCACTCGGATGTTTATAACTTCTCATCTATAGCACACTCTCACAAGCTGTGAGTTCTAGCTAACAAGGTAGGAAATGGCTCCATCTCTAACTCTTTCCAAGGTATTTCAAGCACTAATGGTCCAATAACGAGATGACACCTAGATTATTTTTACTTTTAACCCAATAACCAACCACCCGTGGCTCACAATGCGTATTTTCCTACCCAATTACAAAACACCACCCAGACCCAGGAAGAAGAAGGTGAAAGAAGAACTTAGCCAACATCCTAAATCCTCCATCTTGCTTTATGTATATTATTAGATACTAAAACCTTAAATCCTAAGTTTTGCACCCTGTGATATCACACACTTCTATTCAAACTACACACCTGTAATCCCAGTGCTATCACTGAATTTTGGAAGCCTTTTCCACTGCCTCAGGTAAAATGTAGTGCTTGCTTGAGGGTCAGTGCCTTTTAGCACAGAAAGCCTAAAATCCTCAGCTTCCAGGGTTCCAACACCCCTCTGCTCATCGTGATCCATGTCCAGGGTGTTGGTGTGGACCTGGAGAGTAAAGCCCACAATGCTGCTGATTCAGCCCCAGCTAAATGTTGGCTTTCACTTTGCACAGGCCTTGCTGGTCAGGACACCCTCACCTTTCCTGAGTGCAGAGGATGTCCCTGAGGGCACACACGCTCTTAGCTGGATTTAAGGATGATGACTATTGAAGGATATGAAGCAAACAAGCCCCTTCCAGCAGGATCTCTTTGACTACAGCCGATCTCAACCACGCTGCACGTTCTGAGGAGCTAAAATTAGCTGTGTTCCCATGCAGAGGCTGTGCTGGAGCTGTGCTTGGAGCACAACAGCTTTAGGAATTGCTGCTGCTGCTGCTGCTGCTGGTTTGGGTGTGCGTGCAGGGTGGGGGGAAGCCCTTGTCCCAAAAAAGGAATTTTTTCAAAAGCCACTTGCCTAAAGGCAAGGGTGGGTGAAATGCATAACCTTTGTGCCACGGTTGAGATGAAAACGCTGCTCACACAGGCTCGTGGAGCATCTCCTGCCTCACTGCAGCCCCAGGTTGCATGGAAAGGCTTGCAAAGCCCCCACTGACTCAGTCCCCACCATGCTGCCCCACACCCACAATCCCAGCAAAGGAAATTCCACGTCTTTCCTTGGTGTCTGGCTGTTTGCAGACCACTGTGGATGAAGAAAGTCACCTCCATTGCTCGGGCATCCTGCACAATGCACAGCAGGGACCATCCCTGGGGACAGGGAGTCCCAAATAAGCTCTTTGTGAGTAATGAGGAACTCCAGTAGATGCACTAAAAATAAGGAAGCATCATGCAGCAGATAAATCAGCCGCAGGGGCCCCCAGCCTGACGGAGCCCTGATTTGTGGCCTGACCTCGGCCGCACTCAGCAGACTCCTCAGGCCCCAGCTCTCCTGGCTGGAAAGCCAAGGAGAATGAAAAGCAGGATGTCAAGGCTGAGCTTAGCTTTCCCTTCTGCAGATAAATCACTTGGAGATGAGGAAATTGGCTGTGTTTGTTTGCCAACAACTCACTCCCAGCATGCCAGGCCTGGCCGAGCAGGGCGGCCGTGCCGGGCAGGTTGCACGGCCGAGGTGGGAGGATTGGCAAACACCCTTTGCTGTCCTTGGCCTCATGGGGTGGAGGGTTATCCCAAAAAGCCAGTCCCCAGCAGCACCCAGGGAGAGGGAACAGGGTGAGAAGTAAAGAGTAAAGGTAAGAGTGGAGGGACTGTCCCCGTTCTGCCCTGCAATATTCGGGTCACACCGACACTCTCCATCACTGCACGGCTGCCAGGAGAGCTGCATAAATCACCTAAAAAATAAAAAAATGCAAGGTCTTTCTTCAAGCATTTCCCCATCACATTCGAGTGCTGGTGTTTTTTTCCATTCCATGCAAGAAATCTCCTTTTTGATCCCTCGCATCCCATGCTGTGTTTTGTGGGAACAGAGTTGATGTCCAACAACCTTGCTGATATTCCCGGGCTGGTTGGGGTGTAGTAGACAGGCACATGCAGCCTGCTGTCCCTTCTCCAGCTGATGGGAAGTCAGGAAGGGTGATGTGTTTTGGCTGGGGAAGTAAATCAGCCAGAGCAGCAGGCTGAGCTCATGGATGTTGAATCATAGCAAGTGCCTGTATTTTTTGACAGTAAAGAGCCTGTCTGGAGGCACCTTTGGCACTTGGCACCTGCAAGGCTTGATTTGAGGTGTCTCAGTTATTAACTGCTTAACAGGGAAAGCTCGAGGAGACAGCAGGAATTGCACCTTTCCCATCCCCATTTTCCTGGCAGTTTGCTGCAGCTCATGTTCCCATCTATTCTGGAGCTGAGGCGGTGAAAACAAACGGGGGCTGATTGCGCCCCGCTCCGAGGAATGGTGCGGATGTGAGAAGCAGCAGAAAAACTTGCTCACTTGGTGTTTTCCTGAGTGCCTGCCAGAGCTGCATCTGCTCCTCGGCCGACGCAGAGCAGGATCACTGCCTGGCTGCTAGAAGAGAGGAATTTGAATAATTTCTGTCATGTGGAGGAAGAGGGAGCAGAGAGCCGCCCTGACAGCCTTTGGGAGCTGAGAACTGATGCTCATGGTCATTGACTGCCGTGTAAGATACAGCAATGTATGGATTTTCCCCTTTTTTATCCTTCCTCTTAGTGCAGTGCTTTCTAAAATGGTTATTATTTCAGGGGCTGAGCTTGACAGGGCTCTGGGGTTGTGTGTCTTTTAGAAACATCAAATCCTTTATTGAGTAGATCCTAAAATCCCACTCCCAGTGCCCCACTGTGGGGCCATAAATCAAATCTCCCTCTTCTCTCTCACTTATGTACCCTGGGTCTCCTTATTTCCTGCTTTTATACATGAAGATGTGTGTGTGGATCAAGCCTCCTCCCAAATGGACTGTTGTGAGTACCGGACCACATAAAACGGCAGAAATATCCAATAAAATCCGACCTGGTGAAGCCAAATAAAAAAGCTACAAGCAGAAAAGCTCTGCAGAGCTGCAGCACGAGCTGCTGAGAGGTTTTCTCCAGTCCCACCTCCTCAGCCTCAGCAGATCCTCCTGCTTGTTGTCTGTCTTGGAACTGGGAGGGAGGGAAGAGCACGAACAGATGTGATTCCGTGCAGAGGAAGGAGGCACCTGGGTTCATGGTGAGGAGACCCTCAGGACCTTCCAGGCACTGGGCTGGGAGAGCCTTCTGCTGCCCTTTCCCTCTCCTTTCTTCCCATCTCTAAGCACCGCCTCTCCAGAGAGCTGGGACCGGTTGAAACACATCTGTTTGAAGGCAAGGAGGGAGGAAGGTGGAGAAATACGATTACTGGGTCAGTGATGTATCTCCTGCAAGGTTCCCAGGGTGCAGCGTGTCTGCTGGAACAAAAACCACCATTTGTCTGGTCCTGATAATTCCATAAACAGCTCCAGGTCCAGGGATTAAATAGACCTATTCCCTAGGGGGTGCCTGTGTTTTGATGGATGCCTCAGACAGCTGCTCCCTCTGGGATGAGCAGTGCTCTGCTGCAGGACAGACCTCAGCACCCCAAAATGGGCCCTTCCTTCATCCCCAGCCAAAGGGGAGGGGTGGGGGATCCACTGGGATCCCAGTGGCACTGGCTCAGGCTCTCTGCTCAGCCTCTAATCCCTAGGGACACGCTGGGTGTGTTTGGAGCCTGGGAGGGATGTGGGTCTCTGAGCTGAGCTGTGTCTTTCTCTCAAGTGTTTTAAACTGCACTAAAAAATGTCACTTTAAAAAAAAAAAAGGCATTTAATTAGGAGGATCCCAAGGCCTGCTGTGCTCTGGTGTGGCCAGGGGTAGGGAATGGAGCTGGGAGCATAACAGGGATATAACAAACAGTAAAACATAATCCTGGGATTATGGGCAGCAATTAGCACCACAGGCATGTCCATGTCACCCTGTGCTCCCTGCCTGGAAAGTTTGGGATAAAACACAGGGGCTGGATTGTGCCTCCAGCCCAAGCTCACCCCGCGCCTCGATCCCTGGGTTTGGGCTAAGGCAGGATTAGACCCGTGCTGGGTTCCTGCAACACGCCGGCATCACGGCTCCTTAGGGAAAACAACACCTGTGTGACTCCACGGAGCTTTGGTCTGGATGTGAGCGGGGGAGAGCTGTTGGCAGCAGCAGGAGGCGGAGGAGAGATGCTCCAGAGGGGCAGGATGGAAACAGGAGAACATGAGCTGCAGCCAAGGCTGCGCTGGGTGAGGCTGAGCTCCCCAGCGTGTGCCCTGTGCCCACCTGCACGGCTCAGCCCACTCTGGGTGGGAGCAGGCAGCACCAGGCACGTCCCAGGCTGCTTTCCAGAGCCGTGGATTAGAGCTGGAGTGGGTGCCTCCTCCCCAGAGCAAGTCACAGCCGCCCTGGCCTGCCAAAAACCCCCCCCTCAGCAGCACTGAGAGGCCACGGTGACGGGTTTGCAGGCAGCCAGGCTGTGCCACAGCGGCATCCACCTCCTCTGAGATGGAGGAGGCGGATGGAGACAGCACAGCCCACTGCAGCCATTCCCTCCTGGTCCGGAAAATGGAAAATTCCCCACCCATAAAACGGGGAATTCAGGGAGCCATCGGTGCCGACTCGCCAAGGAGGCATCAGGTCACAGCCAGTGACGCAACTCTCCCTGCGCTGGAACTGGATGGGCTTTAAGGTGACTTTCAGTCCAAACCATTCCCCAAATCCATGATTCCACGCCACGACCCTCCCCATGCCCAACAGCCCTGTGCGAGCTGCACCCCTCAGACAGCTCAGGCTGTTTTCCTGAGGGAGCGCCTTTAAAAATCCCGGATATTTGCCCAAGGAGCCGGCTGCCAGCGAGCCGGTGTCCAGGAGAGGGCAGGGTGAGCCGCCACACCGCAGCGCTGCACCTGCAGTGTGGGTCCTGCCGAGGCATTATTTCCAGCTTTGCCTTTTCTCTCTCTCTTTCGGTTTGANCCCACTGAAGCTCCAAGGTTTGTGTTTTCCTGGTCCCTTGCAGCCCCAGGTGTCCCCTGGTGAGCCAGGCCAGCAGGCACCTTGTTTACAGGGTGTTCCTGGTGCAGAGCCACCGCTCTTTGGAGAGGTGACAGAGGTGACATGTGCCTCGGCAGGGCGGGGAAAATGCCCTGCGTTAATCCGGGGATCAGTTGCAAGGAGCGCTGCCCTTTCCAGGAAAAACAGGCAGCTGTGGTCACCGTCCAGCCCCCGAGCTGTGGGTCTGCCGTGGGCTCGGCCCCATGCCGAGGTTCTGGAGCTCAAGGGGGCAGCGGGGGAGTTGGCATCACCCCGAGAGGATCAGCACACGGCTGAGACCTGGGCAGTGTGGAAAATGTCCTGTGCTGGGCAGCCCAGACCAGGCTGAGAGGTGGAGAAAGCGGCTGGGGAGCCGAGGAGGATGATGGAGGGAGGTTTTCGGGAGCAGCAGCAGGCTAGGAGAGGGTCACCGGGCAGCACAGCCAAGGGCACTTCCCTAGCCCTGCTTTCTCCAGAAATAACACCCTTCTCCAGACACTCTGGAGACTCCTCTGGCCTTGCACTGTTAATGTTTAACCCCTGGGCAGGGACAGCGTGTTGCAGCCGGCAGGGAGGCGGTGTCAGCCCGTGGGGACAGCAGTGGGTGGCTGGGCACACACACACGAGGTCACCTCCCTGCGCCGTGGGGACCCCCATGGCCTCGTGTCACCAGCAGCACCTGGCTCCTGCTCCCTGAGCCTCAGGGAAGTGGTTTTGCCAGGGAAGAGTTCAGCTGGGACAGGGGCTGCTGGGGCTGTGGGATTCCTGGGCTTCACTAGGGGGAGGATGCTGGGGCAGCGTCCCCCATGGAGCTCCAGGCTGGCAGTCAGAGCCTTGGGCTGGTGCACGGTGTGAACCTCGTGTGTCTGTGCACACCAAGCCCCTTTTCCCCCCAGGAGCATCATCCCAAGCAGGCCCAGGCCTTCCAGGGGTGGTTGGTGCCATGTTTTAGGGCGAGCTCTGGCGGGTTGGGGGGAAAAAAAAAAAACCCCGGGCTTCCTTGTACGCAAACAGAGCTTGACTTTATTGCCTTTAAAGTGCAACCAGCACAAACAGCGGCAAAAGTGCAAACACTGATAATGCTCGGAACATTCTGAGCTGTGCAAACACGCTGGAGGTGGGGGAATGTGTTGAAATGAAGGGGTGAGGAGGCCGGGAGGAGGAGAGGTCCCTGCCCCAGCAGCCCCCCAGGCCCCTCATTCCCTTTCCCCAGGTGCCCCAGGCAGGGATGCTGACCCTGGGTTGGGGTGGGAGCAGCCTCAGGGTGAGCAGGGCTGAACGGGATCCTCCCAGAGCACAACCCCCCACCCAGATGGGATACAGATGTTGTTATAACACTTTTGGTCCCAGCCCCAGGCTGTGCCCTGCCCTGGCAGAAGGAAGAGCTCCAGAGCTGCCCCTCGGAGCTGCTGGGACAAAGCAGAGCCGTGAATCCCCTGCCTGGTGGCTGCCCACACAGAGCACCCCACCCTGTCTCAGATGCCTTGTGGTGGTCAGAATGCTGAATAAATGCCTTGCTTTATTCCCTTTACCCCCCTATCTCACCTCCTTTTAGCTGCATTACACACACCTGGACCCTCTTGAGCCTTCCTCAGCATTCTCTGTCCTATCCAGGTCTCCAAAGCCTCCTCCAGGTGATGAGCCAGAGGTGGCTGCTGTATATCCCAGCTTGCCTGATGGCACAAATCCCTGTTTTCCCACCCCTCAGGGCACATTTTGCCCTGGATAGGGGAGGATGATGCGCAGAAGGCTCAGTCCTGGCAGAGGTGAGATGATTCACACTGGGCCTGAGCACCATTGCCCTAGGGAGAGACAAAAATCCAGCTCCTCGGGAGGCATTTAAGGCTTCTGCCTCCTAATTATTTCAGATTACCAATCAGGCTGGGAAAAGCAGGCCACTGCAAAGAGGGGTGAAAAGAAGAAGAAAAAGACCAGTGGAGAATCGGGCAGGGTGCAGGGACCTCAGCCCTTGTCTTGTGTCCATCCCAGTACAGCAGAGAATCCTCCTGGGCTGTTTTTGCTGGCAAGGCTGGGAGGGGAAGAGGTTCCTGCAATCGGGGCAGCCCCATCCCAATGCTCCAGCTGACGAATTCCCACCAGATGGGAATTTTTGGGAAGCCGGGGACCCAACGAGCCTTTCCCTGACTACTTGAGATCGAGCCAACCTCCAGCACTTGTTTTCATACAGCCAGGAAGATCAGAATATTGGGAGGAATTAATGTCCTGGCCAGACCTACCCAAAACCAGCCAGTTCAGCATGTTACTGAGGGTTGGGACAGGCAAACAAAATGAGGATCCACTCGCTTTTGTAAGGCTTGGGAAAACAGGCTGGAGTACAGTACATAATGTAACAAAAAAATAGACGTACTGGGCTGAGTTCAGTTGCTTTGGGACAAAGTGATCTGGTTTTCAAATTTTTTATTAAGCCAAAGCTTCCTTTACTTTTGCTTCTAGATCTGCCAAGTCTCCTCTGAGTGAAGTTTTGGGGATTTTCCCAGCTGGACTCCGTGCCTGGTAGGAGAGGCCAGGGGTGCCTGCAGCACCCTGTCTGGGAGCAGAGAGGTGACAAACATCGGATGTGACACCTGGGCTGGCGTTGGCCCAGTGTGGCTTGTGGATAGAACCCAGGCTGGAGGCCAAAAGTAGTGATGAGAGGAAAACAGGAGTTTTTTCAGGCATGTGCTGGGTGCTGTTGAATGGCTTCAGCTTCACACAGGGCAGGTTTAGGTGGGATATTGGGAAGAAATCCTTCCCTGTGAGGGTGGGGAGGCCCTGGCACAGTTTGCCCAGAGAAGCTGTGGCTGCCCCATCCCTGGCAGTGCCCAAGGCCAGGCTGGACAGGGCTTGGAGCACTCTGGGATAGTGGAAGGTGTCCCTGCCATGGCAGGAGGTGGAACTGGATGATCTTTACTGTCCCTTCCAACCCAAACCATTCCATGGCATGTGGGTGACACTCCCATGAGAGGGAAATCCAAGGAAGAAACCAGACAAAGCACTCGCTGGGTGCTTGACGCTCTCAGGTTTTTGGAGCAAGCTGTTGCTCCCTTTGCGAGATCCTTCTCTCCCGCTGCTCACCCCAAACACTTCCCTTCCAAAAAATCCCGATGAGCATCACACAAGCCCCAGGAGCCCCATTTCCCCCCAGCCCTGCCCCGCAGGCTGCCAGGAGCAGCTGTACCTCACCTGCGGGGTGCTGGAAGCTGCCAGGCCTGAAATGCTCACAAGCTCCCCAGGGAGCAGCAAAGCTATTTCAGAGGCTCCCAAATTGCAGCAGCCGAAATTATTTCCTGCGTTTAGTTATTTAAGCATCTGGCTGTGCAGGTACAAAAGCAGCTCGCTTAGGGGAAAAAAAAAAACAAAACGCTTTTCCCTGCTAACCTCCTTCAGCTTCCCCACAGACACGGCTTTCTCCGTGCTGCTGGGATTTGGGGAAATAACCTGCTTTTGGTGAGCGTGTTTGGGATGGGACGGACCTGGAGCACTGGGCACGCTCGGGATTCATCCGCGGGGCCGCGGGGAGGAGCAGCAGGGGTCGGTGCCCTCCCCGGCCCGTGTCCCGGCCCGTGTCGCAGCCCGTGTCCCAGCCCGTGTCCCAGCCTTACGCCAGGGTCAGGCGCCCCACATCACGCGCAGGAGCATCGCCACCGACTGGCACTTCACAGCTGCTTTGAGGTGCTGCCAGGGACTGGAGGTCGCGCCTGCCAACAAATCACAGGCATTGTGCTCCATCGCTCCCCCCCTTTCTCCCCGTTAATGGCCCCTTTCTGTCCCCAGGGAACGTGATTCTGCATCATCCCATCCCTCTGTGACCCCCAGCTCCGGGCGGGCTGCCTGCACCCACTGCTGGCCTCGTCCCAGCTGGGGCTCTCCGTGCTGGCTCTGCAAGGAGGGGTTGAGCCCCACCCCATCCTCCCCAAAAAACCCACTTGGTGCATTCAAGAGAACATCCCCCACCACAGCAGCCATAAACCAAGACACCAAAAATGGGGTTTATCCCCCGGTTTTTGCAAGAGCATCTCCCTCACTCTGCCTGCCAGTGGTACCCCAGAGCAGTGTGCACCCCGAAGCTGAGGGCTGGAGCAGGTGGGGGTTTGGGAGCTCCCTGGGAACGCAGAAGCCACCGAGCCAAGCTGTTGTTCTCATTTGTTATTCAGCGTTAAGGAAACGGGCGACGTTCCGTTCAGCCTCCCCATCCCGGAGGATAATTGATGCTAACGTCATTTCATTTCACTCCAGCTGCTGGGCTCGGGAACAGATGTTTTATTGTTCCAACTGAACACACGGAACCCAAAATAATTTAAAAAAAAAAAAGAAGAAGCAACAAAACTCAGCTGATTTGTGTTTGTGAGTGAGGTTAGCTGCGGTTTCCTCTCCTCACAAATGCGAGGAGGCAGAGCAGCAGTCCCAGGGAAGGCCCAGGCCTCCGGGAAAGCCGAGGTTTATCCATCCAGTATAAGATTCTACATCCCCCACCTCCAAAATTCTGCCCTGTCCAACAGGCAGGTGCTTCCAGCGGAGAATCATTTCCTCAAGGCTGAGCTGTCACCTTCAGGTGGGGTGCACAGCCCATGCACCCTCCCAGGAGCAGGACCCACCTGGGTTTTCCACAGAGGAGCACAGCACACGCTCAAGAGCAAAGACAGAATCACAGAATCACAGAATCACGGAATCATTGGGTTGGAAGAGACCTCCAAGATCATCAAGCCCAACCCAACCCTAACCTCAACTAAACCATGGCACCCAGTGCCACATCCAGTCTTTTCTTAAACACATCCAGAGATGGTGAATCCACTGCCTGCCCAGGTAGACCATTCCAATACTTTATTATCCTTTCTGTAAAAATCTTTTTCCTGATATCCAGCCTATATTTCCCTTGGTGCAGCTTAAGGCTGTGTCCTCTCGTTCTGTCAGCTGCTGCCTGGAGAAAGAGACCAACCCCAGCTGAGCACAGCCACCTTTCAGGGAGTTGTAGAGGGTGATGAGGTGACCTCTGAGTGTCCTTTTCTCCAGGCTAAACAACCCCAGCTCCCTCAGTCGTTCCTCACAGGGCTTGTGCTCCCAGCCCCTCACCAACCTTGTTGGCACACCTCTCCTCCAAGGAGAAGCCAAAACCACGTTCAGAAACGTGCCACTGGCACGTGGATTTCCAGAGCTCAGCCTCCTGTGAAAGAGCTCACGGACAGCACCCTGCACACTGGGCGATCCAGGGTGGGAATGCTGCACTCCCAGCCGTGCTGGGAATCTCCCAGGGACACACACATTGCTCCAGCAGCACAGGATGGAAGGGGGAGATCCATGAGTTGCCCTGCAGCAGGTGCAGGACAATACCTGGAATCATTGGCTGAGCTCTCCACTGCATGCTGAAGCATTCCCGTGAAGCTACACCAGGCAGGCTGTGGAGCAGGTGGAAAAACCTTCCCTGTCTGCCAAAAAAGAGAGATGTTTAAAATGAAAGATCTTCCTGAGCAGCCAAAAAGGGGGGCCTAAACCTACCCAGCTTAACAGATGTTAAATGTTGATTTTCACTCTAGCACTAACAACCCTCTAGAGAAGAACAAAACTTCTCCCCTGCAGAAGAAGTGGGAAACACTCCTCCACAAACTGTGCAGGAGCTACCAGAAGGGCAAGTGTAGTGTTCTCCTTGGCTCACCTGACGAGGAGCCTTTGCTTTAGGTGAGAAATGAAGTCCCAGAAGGAAATAAAGGGCTCTGAAATGCCCACAGCAAACCATTTGGGTGATTTTCCCCTCAGGGCTGCCCACGAGGCTGACAGGAGCATCTTTTGACATGTGTGCCACACGCTTGGCAATATTTCTGTATTTTCTCCCTGTTCCACAAGAGGCAGGTGGGAGGGATCTCGTGGAATGCCCTGTCCCCTTCAGGACACTGCCAGCTGGGGCCTGGCACATGGTGTGAAAAGCCCAGGCAGCAGAGTGACCACAGCACCTTGTCTCAGATAGCCGGTGGTGGAGGACTTTTCATGGCTGCAAATAAAACACCTTGACCATGAAGAGCAGCTCTGGGCTCTGCAGCACCTGTGCAGGAAACCCAGAGACCAGGCGTGACTGTCCCCTTGAGAAGGACAGTCTGGGCAAGGTCTCTGAACAGCCAAAACACAGCAAGGGGCTGGAGGTGGAAAATACCTCTTGGATCATCCACCCCTTCCCAGTCAGCTGGGTGAGCAGCAGGGACGGAGTCAGCGAGTGTCCCCCCGCAAACCCAGCCCTGCTGACAAGCTGTTCCCACTCCCAAACAACCTCCCTGCATCCCACCTCAGCCCCAGGGGGCCTGGTGCCTGCTGGCTCCACTTTCTCTGAGCAGGCAAGGGGAGATGTTGAGGATGCCACCACAGCAAGCCAGAAGGATTTGGTGTTCCTGGGGAGCAGCACTGGCCCAGAGGCCACCTCGATGGCCAGCAGAGTCCCTGGGGGGTGTCCAGAGAGGTCACTGAAACCTTCAGGGGGTGACATTGTGTGGGGACACGTAGGGGAGCAAGGAGCTGGCTGCAAACCCTGAGCTGGGTCAGCTCTAGGTACAGAGCCCGAGAGGAGATGTCAGAAGGAGATGTCATGGAAAATATTTACTCCGTGAGGTCAGTGCACCCTCGGCTTCTCCCTGGAGGGGACTTTGAACACAGGAGGGCAGACGTTTCCCTTCTGCAGGAGGGAGGCCGGGGAGAGCAGGCACTTCCCTCCGCTGGGCAGATGAAAAGCACAAGTGGAAAGTTTTATGTGCGTAAGGCAAAGCAACTGAGCCGTCAGCTGCCGGCCACTGGGTGCTTGCTGTTAGGGGAAACTGCCTGTTTTGGAAAAAAAGGGGTGGATCTCTGAGCAAACCGCCTGGGGAGGGGAAAAAACACCAGAGGGGATGCCCCAGAGCGGAGCCATGAGCTGGCAAGAGGACACAGGAAGTGCAGGCACGCTCTGGGCTGTGTATAGAGGGGAAAAATCATCCCAAAATTGTGTGATGGCTCAGAAAAAAAGACCCCAGTCCTCATGTCTGGCTGTTTCCAGCAATGAAAACAGTGCTTGGCATCCTGTGCTCCTGGGGTTCAGCTCCCTCCCACGGGGATCCTTGTCACAACCTTTCATGTTCAGGGTGAGGTTTGAGCGCTGGTGCTGCTGAACCCCACCCGTGTGTGCACCTCTGGATGAAAGCCATGTGTGATTGATCACTGCTGGGTGCCCGGGCCACCTGAACCACGTGAGGCCAAGAATTTGGGTGGCTCAAGCAGAGGAAATCATCTCCTAGAAGATCGTCAGAAAAGGCAGACATTTCACACCCCATGAGGCAGAGCTCTCAAACGATGACTCCCGGCACTTTTTGCTTGGCCCAGTTTCCAGGCAAACCTCACGCCTTAAAGCAGGGATCTGATACTTACTGACCTTCCAGGAAGCATCTCTTGCCACAGTTGCTGGTTGGGTCAGCATCCCAGGGGAGAATTTCTCTCTTTATTTCAGGCTTTGATGATAAATTGATGATTTTCCCCCAAGAGGACTGTGACTCCATCGCCACTCACAAACTAAAGGGGCAGGGGGACTCCCGGTGCTGCCAGCAGTGACTCAAGAGGTGGGACTCCAGCCCTCCTGACTCACTCCCTGTGAGCTCAAGCCCTGGTGAGATGCTTCCCTTGCATCAGTCACTCTGGAGACGATAAACGGACCCAGGCTATGTTTTCAAGACATGCTGTGCTGTTTTAAGCCCCCACACATTCTCATTTTCAAGGTTTTTCTCCCCCTTTTTTCAGCTTTTGACTCACCGTGTTGCCAACTCACCGCTCCACCGAGCAGGCAGGGTAGGGGTGGCCTTTTCCCCACCCTTCTCCAGTGTGTCCCGGCCTCATCCCAGCACCCTCAGCCCCCTTAGCACAAGGGTGCCTGCTGTCCCACCAAATTCCCCCTGAGACACCTCACACCCAGAGCCCCCCAGTGCCACCAGAGGGGTCTCCAGCCCAGCACCACCAGACCCTCACTTCCCTGGGACTCATCCCGGAGTGACAACAGCGGGAGGGCTGTCCCCTGTCCCCTGCCTTGCTCTCCCACCCAGATCCTGTCCCCCTCCCACCCCTCGCCCCAGCCGGGCACTGTGGTGGCTGAGACACTCGAGCCCTGCCTCAGCTGTTGACTCCAGCCCATCCCCGAGGAGAGGGATGGGGATGAGGACTTACTCCAGGCTCCAGGGTGGAATTTCACTCACTTCAGTGACCTAGTGCCTGTGGTGTGCTCTAAAAATACACAATAAAACAGTGGGAGGCCCAAACCCACCCCGTGTCCCGCAGAGGCCTGCTCGGCCAGGCCCGGCCTCCCTGGCTGAGAGAAATTAAGCTGAAGCCTGAAAATTAGGGCAAATTTTAGGAGATGTGGATGTGGGGGTCAGGAGCAGGAAGGTTTGTGTGCCCCTCACGCTCCCTGCTTTGCTCAGCCAGACCAGCCAAGCTCATCCTGTCTCCCCTGGGTTCTCCCATCCCTCTGAGCACCCTGTTGTCCCTCTCATCCTGCTGCAGCCAGGCCGGGCTGGTGCAGGGGACACAGCAGGGACACAGCCATGGGGGTCACATCCCCACCCACCAGGATCATCCTCCCTTCATGGCGTCCTTGTCTTCAGCCTCCTAGGACAGGCCCCAAAGTGGCAGCAGGAGCTTTTCTTTCCCATCCTCACCTGCTTGACTTTATGTTCCATAGCAACGAGGTTCACCCCCATTCCTTCCTCCCCAGGCCTCCCTTTCCTCCCTCTCAGGATCGTCCACACTCAGTCCCCACATGGATGTCATTAGCAGGAACCACCCCTGAGCCTGACGCTGCTTTAATTAATGGGATGTTTTGTGATTGCAAAACCCCCTTCCCACGCTGCTCCTGCCACATCTGGGGGCCCTGGCGCTCGCCCTGCCTCCGTCCCCTCGCATGTTCCAGGGACGGGGAGCCAGAGGGGACAGCAGGCACCGGAGGTCACCATTCCCCTGCACCCAGCAATAAACAGATTCTCCCGGGAGGCAGGGAGAGGGGCAAGAAGGCCGGGGGAGGTGGATTTTGGTGGGGAGGTGGATTTTTGTGGGCAGGCAGATGGAGCTGGGCAGGAAGGCCAGGAGGTGGATTTTGGTGGGCAGGCAGAGGAGCAGGGCAGGAAGGCCGGGGGAGGTGGATTTTGGTGGGCAGGCAGATGGAGCAGGGCAGGAGGGCTGAGGGAGGTGGATTTTGGTGGGCAGGCAGAGGAGGAGCCGCACTGGCAGCTGGCACAGGAGCGGTGTTATCGGGGAGCGGGGACAGGATGTCACCCACAGCTTTTGTCACCGAGCTGGGGAAGAGAGGTTTGTCCCTCGGCCAAGGGGCTACTCCTGACTTCGGGAGAGGGTCTGGAGCCGGGCTGCACCCCAGGAATAGCCACGCACCCCGGCACGGAGAACCTTCCCAGTCTCCCAGTGCAAGCTGTCCCTGCCATTCCCATGGCTCCTGTCGCCCCGCTGGTGTCACCCCCTGCCCTGGGACACGCTGTCCCCTGCGCTGCCACTCCGGGAAAGCCGGCGAGGTGCCCGGGCAGGCGGCAGCTGATGCAGGGACCCGGCTGGGTTACAGGTTGTTCTCCCGTTTACCAGCTCCCGGCCCCGCATCCTGTGCCGGGAGGATTCCTGGAAGCAGGAGGGGATTTCACAGCCCTGCCTGTGCCGCAGAACACGCAGGTTGTGCCAAATCACAGCTCCTCCCGTGACTGCTGCCAATATTTCCCAATCGGCTGGCAGGGAGCAGCCACCCCCTTCCTTGCTCTCCTCCTCCTCTCTTGCTGATCCTTTTTCCCTTTTTAAAATTCTCCTTCCCCTCCTCTCGGCTCTGATTTTTTCCCCTCTCTCAATCTGAAGGCGTGCCAGAGGTGCTGGAGGTCTCCGGACTTCCAAGGGAATGGGTAAATCCTGGGTTTCCTGCAGTGCTGTGCTGTGACACCAGAGCCCCAGGCAGCCACTCCAGGGTGCAAGAATTGGAATAAAGTCCTGGAGTCCAGACTCTCTCAGTGGTTTTTGGCACGCTTTTATACCTGTGCAGGGTAACAGGGTGTGAGCCTGAGCATCACTTGCAAACCCGGGCATTAGGATAGCAAGCCCCTTGCTATTGCCACCCCTGAGTTACCCCCCATGACCTCCAGCATCATGTCCAGCACCTCCTCAGGACTCCCGAGCTATTTGCTCTCTGATTCACTTTAAATACATCCCAAGACAGATTGTTTGCATCTTTCAGAGGGTCTTGTGTGCCCAAATCTTTCTATCATGCTGCCTTTTCCCAAGCCCCTCCACGCCTCTGATCCCAGCAGGGCAGGCCCGAGGGGAGTGGATCCTTGCATATGCTGCTCCAAAGCTCTCCTCCATCCACGTGCCCTGTTTGCAGATGTTCTCAACTGGGATCCCATAACTGGCATCAAACAATGAACCACTCCATGCCCAGGCCAGGCCCAGCCCTGTCTTTACAGCCTGGTGTAAATCATTTCTTGTCCCTCCCTTTTGGGAACAGCATCACCCTCAGCTGGGCTTTACCTGGTGCCCCACCTGAGTTACCCCCCGTGACCTCCAGCATCATGTCCAGCACCTCCTCAGGACTCCTGAGCTTTTTTTTCTCTCTGATTCACTTTAAATACATCCCAAGACGGATCATTTACATCTTTCAGAGGGTCTTGTGTGTCCAAATCTTTCTATTTTTATTCCAGATTTCTTTTTGAGATAGACTGGAAGCTATCCTGGGTTGCCATTAGGGCAAAGGTCTCCCTGGGATATTTTTACACATCCAGGAAGACAAACTGTAAGATCTAATCTTGCAAAAACCCCTGAAGCGTTTTGTCAAGACACCTGCACAATTCCTTCATGGCAAACGAAACACCCTCAAGCTGCAAGTTAACTTAAACCTCCCTGGCTTTTTCTCTGGTGTGCATTTTCCTCCTGTAAACAATGAGCCAAACAAAGCACCTTTGCTACCCGGTGGAAAATTCAATCTGGGAAAAGGGGAAAAAAAAAAAAAAGTTGGTAAATAAATGGTTGGTTTTGCAAAGGGTCAGGACAGCGTCCACCCCACTGGGTGGGCTCTGGGATATGGGTGGCCAGGAGTGCTGCGTGGAATTAGAGGAAAGGAGAAAGGGAGGAGAAGGATGTGAGATGGAGGAGCAGACAGCTCCTGCAGGACTGAGCACCCCAAATTTCAGTGGCCACTCCCAGTGCTCAGCACTGCTGCCACGTGGGGATGGATCAGCCTTGACGCCGTGCGGGGTCTGGATCCCCATCCCACACACAGGAACGGCCTGTCCCAGCCTTCCCAGCACAGGGACAGCTTGGGAGGGCCCCCAGGCTGATGTCACGGGTGTGAGTAATCCCAGCACTGGCTTTGGGATGGGGATCCCTCCCTGTGACCTCCTCAGACAGCCCCAGCTCCTCGGTGGGCTCCGTCTCTCTGTCACATCCGTGTGCCTCCTCCACCATCTCCCTCCCAGCCTCCTTTAATTGTAAATATCATGGGAGCCCTGGCAAAACCACAACTAGCAGCCAGGCCCCTGTCAGCACCTATTATCTCCCGTGTTGGCCGTGTCCTCAGGAGGCTGCTTCGAAATAAAGGCAGGAGGACGTTGCCCATGGGCAGGAGGAATTTTCCACTGGGTGGGTACGGCCAACCTGGGTCACGGGATGCAGGGCCCCGGCTTGTGTCACCCACCAGCACCCTGAGAGGCAGCTGTGCCCGTGGGCAGCCCCCTCCCGTGCTGCCCAAATCCCTGGGGATTGCCCAAAAGAGGCTCCTCTCAGCTGAACCTGACACAGCCCCACCTCATTCCGAGGGGGACAGGCTCCAATCTCCAGATTCATCCCGCAGCAGCTCCCTTCAGGCTCCCTCAGCATGACCTTGGTAGGAGGCTTCATGCAGGAGGTGACCCCTGGGCAGGGCACAGGACAGAGCAGGGGACGTGTCTCTGTCCCATCGAGCTGCCAGCAGGGATTTTAACTGAGCCCAGCCCTGCTGGTGGTGCTCAGCAGGAAATGATGAGGAACAAGAGGTGCTGGAGGGGGAGAAGCTGGGCAGTGAGGGCTCCTCGGGGATACAGTCTGAGAGGGAGGGCATCCTCACCTTCCCTGCTGGGTCGTTTCCTCCCTGCAGCACACAGCACTCTCAGGCTGTTTCAAACCAGCCGAACAGCTGGCAGGGCACCCAAACCACTCCCCTTGGCCACAGGCAGTGAGATCCAGAGGGTCTCCAGGCCAAGAATCCACTGTCCACTCCTCTCCTGGCTGGCAACCAGCTGTCTCCAGCTCCCTGCCACTCCACATCGGGAAGGGAAGCATCAGGAAGGGAGACACTGGGCACTTCCCCTCCTCACATCTGGGAATTGAGAGCGCTGCCTCATTGTGCCGGGGCAGGGAGGGTTTTGCTGGTGTTATTTTTCCCAAGCTGGCCCAGAGTCCAAGGGAAACAAAAGCTTCTTCCTTGCCAAAGGGAGGGCTGGCTGGAGGCAGCCACAGGAGGCGAGGGCTGGGCTATTCCCTGGGCTCCTGAACGCTGCATTTTGGTGTTTAAATTTAGCCCTAGATTGAAGCTGTGCAGACATGAGCCCTTCTGGAGAGCCAGCAGCCTGGCCAGCATCAACATGAACTTCATGTGTGCCCTTCCTTGGCTGCAAGCTCAGCCCCCAGATGTGCTCCACGGGGCAGATTCCTGACAGGGAAACAGCCCAGACGTGCTCTGGAGAGCGGCGGTGGCTGGGCAAGGCAGCCTGGATGGAGTAACAGCTCTTTGGGCCTCCAAACTGCAGCAAGACATAGGAAGATGCTCGCAAGTTTTCCTCTCCTCGTTAAGCAGATGACAAAGAGAACTTTCCAGCTGCGTGAGATGTCAGATGTTGAGAGCTCTGGCCGTGCCCTGTGTCACCTGCCCCTTTCCTGGGGCACAGAAAGTCCTTATGACTTGTGGCCTCTGGTTCTTTGGGATGCCAGTCCTGGCCTGGGAAGGGAGCCAAGCCCTCGCTTCCATTTCATCACCAGGATCCACCACCCCCAACCTCCCTGCAGGGCACAGCAGACGGCCTCAAGGAGAAAAGCTGCGCTCACAGCGGGGCCCCCTCCACATTTAGACCCCCAGATGGGAGAGGCACTGGGTTTTTACCTCCCAGATCCATAACTGAAAGGCTCCAGACAGGAGTTCTTTCCGTGATGCTCGATCACACCACCTGGGAAGCTGGGAATGGGCCGGGACTTGCCAAAAGCTGTCACCCCCCTCCAGCCCAGCTCTGTGGCCTCTGCCCCAGCTGCCCACTGGATCAAAATGGACAAATGAGGAATCAGGAGGAATGCTGCTTGTTTGCTGGAGCTCTGCAAACAATCCACGTGGCCTTGTCCTCTGGATGNATATAAGTGATTTATTTATATCACTGTTCATATTCCAGTGATTCCTGAAGAACTGAAAGTTTATTGCAGGTGATCCATCCTGCTCTTGTCTCTGAGGGAAAGGCTGGCTCAGAGAGGTGCTCCAAGCTTCCGAGGCTTTTCTGCACAAATCCTGTGTTGTTGGAACCCTGGGCACTGGGAATTTCAGACTTCCTGTGCTGACAGGCACTGAGCCCCAGTAAAACACTGCCTTGGAGATGAGGCCTTGGAAAGGCTTCCAAAATTGAGTGACAGCACTGGGATTGTGGGTGTGGAGTTTGAATAGAAGTGTGTGATATCACATGGTGGAAAACTCAGAGATCAAGGTTTTAGACTATAGTAATATATAAAAATATATATAGTAACTATAGTATTTACTATCTATATTACTATTACTTATATATACTAAATATATATTTATTATATATAAGTAATATTATATATAAGATGTATATTATATGTACATTATGTATATATAAGATATATATTATATATAAGATGGAGGTTTTAGGGCCCAGGCTAAGCCTTTGTTTTTCACCTTCTTCACCATGGCTTTGGGTGGTATCTTGTAATTAGGTAGAAATTACTTAATTTCCAACTCCGGCAGCAAAAGAAGATAAAAAGCTACACTGTGTTGTGTTAAAAGTGCCCTAAAAATAAGGTGGAGGGGAGAGGCGTGGTGGGGAATCGCTGGCTGAAGAGACAACCTGACATTCCAAGGGCACCAAAGGGTGGGAATGTCACACGAGATCTTTAGGCTGGACGGCGAAAAATCGGTGGTTGTTTTGTACACGGAGTAGTAGGATAAGGAAAACAGCTGAAATTCCCCATTTCACGGCTTATTGAAACCCTGGGGAAGATGATCCTGTCTCTGCACACAGCTCCCTAGGGATGAACGGTGTTCCACTGCTCCCGGGAGGGTTGGGGTGCTACAGGCGTGCACAGGAAGCTTTGGGCACAGCAGGAAACACAAAGGTAGCTGGGCTGGTTTAGTATGGAAGGGATTTTTCTAAGAGAGTTAGAGGAAAAAAATCAATTAGTGATTGGCTTTAAAGCTGATGACTTAATTAACTAACTAGAGAGTTGGATATGCTTATACAAATACACAGGGTTAAAAATGAGAGAAAGGGAGGGAAGAGGGAAGAGTTCTTTTAAAAAGTGTTTTATTCTTGTATAAATAAGAATTTATTTTATTCTTGTATAATTCTTCTTTTTCTCTTTTATAGTTGTATTAATAAACCCCTCTTTATACCTTTTAAGTTTAAACTTGCTTTGCTTTTCTCCTTATCCGATATCACAACAAAAAAGAATAAATAATTCTAATAAACACTCAAACCACTACGTTAATTTTGAAAAAATAAAAATTGGCAAACATAAAACCACTGCAGTAGCTTTGGCTGGGATATTTCACCTTTCCTTTTTCCTAAATACTAATTCGGATTGGAAGATAAATGCATAACACTCAGGGAAACACGTGCTCCTCTCCAGGAAAGAGAGCTGCAAGCCACGCACAAGCTGGGAAGAGCAGAAATGCAGACAGCTTCGTGCTGGAGAGCTTTTCCCCATGACAAAGACAGTGGTAAGGAGAATTAAGTGGATTCGGTGAGTAGCTTAGGCACAGGTTTTGCAAAGCCTGGGGGTCATTGAGGAAGAGGAGTGGAAGGAGGACACTGCTGCTGCACAAGAGAACCATGACACAGACATAATCAAGCTTAGCTGCTCTGCTGAAGCTTTGAGTGATCCTCAAGATCTGGGGAATACAGGTCAGCTCGATTTCCATCGACTCAGCGGCTCCTACAATCCCCATATTTTCCTTTGCCAAAGCTTTTCCTTTTAGCCACTTTCATTCCCTCTTCTCCCCGACCACTCAGTGCTGCCAGAAATGCTCACACCTGCAGACTGAAAAGAGATTCTGCTCCAAAAATGCAGCTCTGGAAGAGCTGGGGGGGGGTTGGTCTCCATGACCTGCAGAAACTGAGGCCACAGCTGTGGCAGCTCTGCAGTGCTACTGAGGGATAACTGGGAATGCTGCCACCAAAGGTGGTTGTTCAGGTGGGAAAGACATCCCAGTTTCTTTGGGATTTTTCCCTGCACCAAGCCTGCCAGAGGTCAGGAAGCATTTGGACAACACTCAGGCACAGGGTGGGATTTTTGGGCTGTCCTGTGCAGGGACAGGGGTTGGACTCCATGATCCTCCTCAGGATATTCTGCGTTTCTCCAGGATGGGCTGTGCTTGGAGAGGAATTTGATGGTTGTGAGCTCCTCTGATAATCCCAAAAGGAGAATCAGCAAACTGTAAGCACACCAAGAACAATTTGCAGTTTTTATTGGCCCAGATGACGTCTTTGCTTTTGTTTTGAAGGAACCCCCTGGTATTTTTGCAAAGGCTGATTTGATAGAAAAAGGAGAGTGTTGCTGGACTCAAGCTCTGCTCTGCAGCCGCAAAGTGCCACCTCCTCTCGCTTTTCTGTGTTTATACAAATACACACAACACCTCACTGGGTTTGCACCACCCTGTTGATTTCTGGGCAGATCTTACAGCCCTCCCTGGATGCCCTCTGGTTTCACAAGAGAACATTCCAAACAACCCACAGAAACCAGGGAAAACGTAATTGAAATGAGCAAAGGCAATCGGCTGGGGGGGGAAAAAAAATCGAATCACACACACACACAGAGAGGCACATGGCTCGGGCTCTCCCGGTGGGGAAGGGGAGGCAGAAAGCCAAGGCTGGCCCCAGCACGGACCGTGTCCCATCCGTGGGGATGCTGCCTGGGAAGCTGGGAGGGCACTCCAGCACTGCCTCCAATCACACCGCTGGCAGCTCTCGTTGCTATGGCCCTCAGGTCTGAAACTTTGGAAATTAGGTAAAAGGTCTAAACACGAAGCTTTTTTTTTTATTTTTTTTTTTGCCTCCTCCCCCTCCGCCGTGGTGCCCCTTGCCTCGCACAATCCCTCTTCCTGCTGAGCCCGAGGAGGAAAGCAGCTGGGATGAAGAATTAACTCTCGCAGTCCCAAGGGTTTTCCAGTCGGGAAGGGTCTCCCAGGGGAGGGGGAATGTGCCAGCAGATCGTGATTCCCGCCTGCCCTGAGGAGGTGAAACGCCTGGGGCGATTCATCCTCTCCTCCCGCAACACCCGCGTGGATTTAAAGTGGGTTTCGTGCCGGTGTAACGAGCAGCTGGGAGATCCCAAAGGATGGGATTTTTCCATTCCCCGGCTGGAATTTGACATCTTTAAGGGTGCTAGACCCGGAGAGCTGCATCTCCTCCCGTTCCAGAGGGGAGGATACAGTGCCGACACCCACACACACACACACGGATCCCTGAGCTTTCCCTTCCTCCCGGCGAGGGGCTGGCTCTGCACGGCACAGTGAGAAAAAGGAGGTTTCATTTTTTTGGTAAAACTTAAAGGGTTTAATAAAAAGACAATAGGAGATAGAGATGAAGCAAAGGGTTAAACAGCTGGGTGCTTGGCATTTAGCCAAGAGCACACATTATTTTTGAATACTCTTTGAATATCTTTTCTGTTACATTAGCTCGCCGCATATTCATAGACTTTTATGTATATCTATACTTTTTTATAAAGTAGTTTATATATTTTAGGATCTGTTTTGTATGGCTTTTTCCTTGGGTCTGCTTTTTTAGAGCATGCGCGTTTTTTCGCTGTGGTTTTGGGGTTTTTTTTATTATTACTTCAGTTTGGGCTTTGTTCTATGTTTTTTACAGATGGCAGGTGCTGATAGTTAACATGTCAGTAGCAGGGTCTTCATTATATGTTTACTGGATGTTATGTTAACTAAGTAGGCAGTTCAATTATAAGTATAATTACGTGTTAGTTGTTTTATTACTATTTCTAAGTTTCGCTAACAGCAGAAATAAAAGCTATATTCATGCAGCGAGGTTATTTTAACATTACACATATAGCATTTATCTTAATATTTACGAAAAGCCAATAATACAATTTGCATTTACAAGAAGAGGTTGGTTTGGCACAGGCATCTCTGTGCCGAGGGAGGGGATGCTGAGCTGGCACTGTCCCTGCCCGCCCACCAGGGACCCCCGCAGTGCCACCCGCCCTGTTCCCAGAGGAATCCTGCCCGTGTTCCCGCATCCTCCTGCCCACCGGGGCCACCTCGAGAGGTACACGAGCATCTCATCGAGGTGAGCTGGGAGCAGTTCCAGGAGTTGCCCCATCCGAGCCCCTTTTATGCTGCTGCCAGCAGAGAGGTTTGCTTTTCCAGGTGAGAGAGCAGCCGCCCCGAATTCCAGCTCCGGGAAGCTCTTGGCTGCTCAGGCAGCCGTCCCCAGACCTCGGGAACGAGCCAGGCACCTCATGGGCTTGGGGCCAGCTCTGCAGGGCAGGGGAAGGGCCACAAAGGTGCCTTTGTTCCTGCTGCCTGCTCACTGTTCACCCCAGCCCTGCTGTGACACCTACGAGGTGGAGTCGTCTTTCCACGAGAATTCTCCAGCAGCGTTTCCCAGAGGCTGCGTCACCAAAGCCGGATTGGGCTCATCCCCCTCCCGCTTTTTCCCAGGAAAATTCCAGGCCAGGAGCGATCCTGGTCGACCAGGTGTTTGCATTAATCCCTCTTGGAGCAGATTCCCATCCCCATCTCTGTCTGTCTCACCCCCCACCCGGGTACCGTGGGGTGAGGAGCAGCAAAAAGAGCCTCACGCATCTTCTCTTTCAGAATCACAGACTCTTTCAGCTTTGTTTGCTCAAGGAAGTTAAGGTGGATAAACTACAGCTGTCCAGTCCTTAAAGTCTGAAGGGAAAGGAATTATCCTCTAGCAGATCAGCTGGGAAACACCAAAGAGATGATGGCTCAAACCCACCTCAGGTCTGGGATGAAGTCTCCAAACCAGGAGCAGAGCCAGCCCCCATTGCAGGCTTGAAGCTGGCCACGTCTCTGCTCACACATTTCTTGTTTTCTTTCCCTCGTGCCAGCAGGTGAACTGTTTGCTTCCCAGTGATCCCGGTGTCTAACAATGTTTTACCTCTCCTGACAAACACTGCCGTGCCCATCACCCGAAACCTGCCCAGCAGGCACTGGGCAGCACGGCTGCAATCCCTCTTCCTGCAGGTAATCTCATGAACAAATGAACCTCCATTTGGCATAGCAGCTACATTGAGGGATAATTTAGGAAAATGTGACCACTTTTAAAATACCATCCTGATCTTTGTTCATGTTCTCAACTCCCTGCTTAGAAAAAGCCCACCTGGAAAAAAAACCAAAAAAACCCCAAGAAACAAGCACCTGCAAGATATTAAGCACCTGCAGCTCCTACAAAACATCAGCTGAGACCATAGAAAAGGAAAGCAGAGCCTTTTTGATGAGGAATTTGCTGCCTGAGTCTCAGTTGGCTGCTCCCAGCTCTGTTGGGTGGTTTGGGCACAGTGAGCTGGGCTGGAAGCTCAAGCCTGGCCCACCAGAGCGGGCTCCTAGGGCAGCCCAGCTCCTGCCCATCCCTGTCCCAGGGGAGCAGCAGGAGCCAAGCCAGGATCCACCAGGCCCATGCACTCTGTGGCTGTTCCATCCCCAGCTCCTCTGGCACTCTGGAATAGCAATAACCATTTTCCCTGCTCTGGATGCCGATGTGTTTGGGATGCTAAAAACGTGCATCCTATGCCTCGCTTCTGCTTCTAAAGACAGAGCTGCTTTGCAGCACAATGCTCTGCCTCACCACCTGCAACACGGCGCCAGACTGAGCGAAAATGCCAAAAAACAACCCTCAAAAAATCCAGTTTTTCGCTGTGGCAACCGCGAGACCGATTCCCGGGATGGCAGTGGGAAGCAGGGGAGATAACGTTCCTCCCAATCTCTGCCAGGGGAAAGAGTGGGGAGGGATGCAGGGAGGAGTAAAAATTAACGAGGTGTCTCCCCCTCCTCCCATCCCGCCTTGGGTTTAATGACTGAAAAGCAATCAGCAGATGTCCACAGCGCTGGAAAAGCAGCTCCATGCAAGGGAGCCATGAGCCCGGCACATCCAAATGAACCCGGGGATGGAGCAGAAACGTGCAAGAAAATAAACCCTGGGTGACAGCAACCAAGTCAGGCAGCAAAAGCCACTCCGGGGCGTGATTTATTCCATGCCCCGGTGTCCCTCCCACTGCTCCCATTTGCTGCAGTGTGGAGGGCACATCCACGTGTCTCTGGAGGAGCCACCACCTCGATCCCTGCGGATGTGGCAAGCTGGAAAGAGCCAGCGCAGGTACTGGGAACAGCAGGGCCAGGACAACAGAGGCTTTTGTTTATTCAATGAAGGGCGGAGGGAGGTGCAAAGCAAGGGGGAATCACTGATAGGTGCAGGGAGGATGGAGCTTGGACAGCAAAGGTCCCCTCAGGACTAAGAGACAGATCTCTGGAGGGGAGAGAAAACAAAAACAAAACAAACAAAAATCCCCGACCAAAACAGAACAAAACAACAACAACAACAAAAAAAAAAACCTGAAAGGAAAATTAAAAAAAATAATAAAATCAGGTTTTTCTTACAGCGAGAAGTCACATGTTTCCTCATGACTAGAATATAATGAATGGCCCAAAGAAATATTCCAAACAAACAACCCAAAACCCTCTCATCTGAGCGTATTCCTTGCCTTCCAGCCTTCTCCTGCCCCCAACATCCTTCTCATCCGTCTCCCACACTGAGCTACCCACTGGTGGGCAGAGGGATAGGAGGCTGGAGCTGAGGATCCAGAGGGGATGCAGTTCTGGTTTTCTCCCCAAGTCCTTCTGCAAAGGGCAGGGCTCTGGCAGGGGGTCCAGCAGCACAGGGACACAGGAACGAGCCCTGCCCGTGCCAGGGGGGTGGGCCAGCAGTGCCCACGGGCACATCTGCTCCTGCCTGCTTTGCTTCCCATGGCACCAGCGTTCAAAACAAGCTGTTCCCGAGCCCAGAGGAAGGGCTGGCACCTGCCCAGAGGTACCTGGCAGGGGGAGGCACAGTGTATCCCACGGGAGGAGCACACGGTGCCGAGGACACTTCCCAGAAGCGTGGCATGTTTTGGCAGGGCTGGAGCTCTGCTCTTGCAGCATGCTCAGGCAGAGTGCAGAAATACACACACACAGCTCCAGGTGCCCCTGGTTTTCTGTGTTCTCAAGAGGACTGTCCGACAACGAGTGACCCACAGGACTAAAATCCCATCCAGCAGCAGCTCCTCATCCTCCTGCTCCCACAGACTCCTGAGCACACAGGACTATTTCACCTCCCCCAAATCCCCCAAAGCTCCAGTCTGGGGGCCCAGTTCAGGACTGCAGCACTTTCCCCCAGCCCTAGATCTGGCCCAGCTCTGCTGAGAACACTTGATCTCCTCCCCGAGCGCTGCCAGCTGGGTGAAATACAGCTGCTGCCTCAATAGCGCTGGCGGAAAAAAGGCCTGACATTATTCACAACAAAAAGACAAGCATTGCTGTGCTTGCTTTAGATTTCATGGGAGCAGTTCCCACTGGCTGCACGGGCAGGGGGAGACGAGCAGGGGGGGCTGCTGGATCTCAAAGAGCTCTTTGGGCAAAGCTGTCACCAGCTCCCACCCAAAACATCCCGTTCACCTGCAGAACCCATGTGGTGTCACTGCCATCCCCCTGCCCCAACCTTTGCACAGAGATTCTGTGTTTGCCAAGACCATCTCTTCCAGCAGAAGCTCCCATCTTACAAGTTCCATGACTTTCTCCAGCCCAAGATCACCAGCAAGCTGAGGGAAGACCTGCCAGGAGAGCCAGCCACAAGGAGAGAAGGAAGAGAGGGACCAGTTAAGGCCATCTCTAAGCCCAACTGTTCCCAGGTAGCTTCCTGAATGGAAATGGAAATGGACAACATAGGGCACAGCTATTCCCACCTCACACTTGGGGGCTTGCTCGGAATCCCCTAAAAACAAAACCGTCTGAAGCTTATTTCACTTTTATGCTTCCTGCTCTGAAGTTCACCAAAAAATTACATTCTAGCATTTAAATCAGCCAGTGACTATAGAACAACGCCAAAGGATCACTGGAGGGCTGAAGTGGTGCCTTAACTGAAACTATCTTCTTCTGTTTGCAACAAAACCAGACACTCTGACAGCACCTTTTAACACATTAAGCAACTTTTCACACCACTTTCCATGTAATTGTACTCATGAACCAACCACAGATTAGTCTATAATGTTACAAACAGTATTTAAGGAGAGTAGAAAAGGCACCTGCAGCAAGATATTTTCAAGTGATAAAAGATTAGAGTGAAAAGGAAAGAAACCATCCTGGACAGTGCAATGGATGACATGGAGAGGCGCCGGACAGATTTGGGTTTGTGGTTTGAAGCAAATGGTCCCAGAATTTTTCCAGATTCCTGCTGGCCACCATGCTTGCTAGAATCCAGCTCAGCAGGGCAGGAGGCTCCTATTCCCTTGCTTTCCCAGTGTTTTAGGCATTTTGGCCAGGCTCTGGCTCAGGGCAGAGGCAGCTGGGCAATTCAGCAGCTGCTCAGCATCTCCACAAGCCATGGATGGGTTGGAGCCACACAGCTCTGTGATGAGAAATAACAGCCTGACCCTGGGCCTGGTTAATAGCTCTCATTTTAACAACGTTTGGCACTGGGAGAAGCTGCCAGCAGCAACTGTGGAGTGTGGTGCCTCATCCACCCACAGAACATGAAAACAAGGCTGCTGTCAGCTTCACCTCAAACCTGCAAGGAGGGTGAGGACCTTTCCTTCTGAGCCCTCATGGCCCCTGCCCAGCCAAATGGGGTCCTGAAGATCATCAATCCCCACTGCAGGGGGTTAAGGCAGCGGGCTGAGGCTGCTGGGGAGCCACCAAACACCCTGCCCAGCACCCACTGCTGCCCTGCACCCTCCACCCAGCCAGCATGGTGCCAACAGGACCCCTGGGTGCAGGATCTCCAGGTCTTTGGTGGGACACATCCTACAGATGGGACACTGGGAGGGCGGCCAGTGCTGGGACAGGTGGAGAAGTTTCTTGTCACCAACGCGGTCTCCCCCCGGCTGTGTTTTCCATGCCAGCCTGCCGTCGTTTTCTGGGGCTGGGCTCGTGGAAGCCTCCATTTCCATGACTTTCCTGCCTTAGCAGCATTTTTGAGCAAGTGAAAGCGAAGCCAAGGAGGGCAGAGAGTTCAGCAAACAAGGGCAGGGGAGGAGAGTCCCAAGGTGAGCTGTGCGTGCCTGGGCCGACCCTCCTCCCAAGGGCTTGCTGGGAGGAGCCCTGGGCACGACCTGTTGACAAAGGAGAGCAGGGCTCCCTGCACAAACAAGCTGCCTCCACCTGGGCCGAGGGATTAGAAACCTCGGCACAGCCCCCGGATTCCTCCCAGCAAACCAACAGTGGCTGGAGGCAGGGATTAAACCCGGTGCTGAGGAATGTGGCTCCTTCCCGCTGCGGAGTCCAAGTTGGCACCGCATCCCCCACTCAAGACTGGGCTTACATAATGCAGCTTATGAAAGCAAAATAGCACGGCCATGCCAGGCTGTGGGCAGGCCAGGATGGGAGGAAAGAAAGGAGAAGAAAGAGGTTTTTTGGCCGAGGTGAAGCCTCGCTGCCCCCCCTGCACCACCACCCCAACCTTGTGCCACCAGGGAAGGGAAAGGAAGGGAAGGGAGCAGTGGGGGAGAAGGGCCCAGTCCTCCTGCAAGGCTTTGAAAAGCTGCAGTCCTGGTGTTCAGTCTGGAGTCACAGAATGTGGATTTTCCTCCCCGGTTCACCTCTCTGAGCCTGGGTTTCTCCTCAGTCGGGCAAGTTCAACACTGAGGTCAACACTGCAGATTTTGGGGGCCTAAGATGAAGGAAGTACCCAGCCCCAGATCCCATTCCTTCTGGACACAGACACATCCAGAGGCAGACTGGAGATGCTCTGACCCACATCATCTCCCACTGGAGATGCTTCAGTGTGGAGAGCAGTAGGATTGTGTCTGCCCAGAACCCACCAGAGATCCTTCCACAAAAAGGGGGAACAGCCCCCAAACACCCAGCACTGGCTCAGGGTGGAGTCACGAGGGTCAGACTGAGATCACCACTCGTGAACCAGGCAATTCACAAGTGACATCTTTAGTCGTCCCTCAGTGACTGATATCCCCCACAACCTGCATGGCCTCAGGAAAAGCAGATCCTACAAAAGGACTGGCCCGTTTATCAGCAAGCAAAGAGTCAGGGTTCAATTTCCATCCACACGGGATGTGTTGAGGCTGCAAATTGCTCATCAGTCCCAGCCGGAGAGCCTGGAACCACTCGTGGGTGGAGGACCCACTGGGGAGCCAGCCCAGGTCTGACTCTGCACCCAGCTGGCTGGGGAAGCCAGGCAGGCCTCAGGAGATCTTCCCTTTCAAGAGCTGCCACTTGTTCCCTAAGCAGCTGTCCTCAGTTTAATCAGGGAGTGAACAAGTGGGATGAGATCCCTGCTGGGCTGGAGCTGAATTTCGGATGTGTGTGGTGGCAGGAGTCCCCTCCCAGCTCCACCACCTTGCTCCAAGGGGTCACACGGGAAATTATCACACCTGACCTTCCCCCAGCACCTTTCCAGAGCATGCCCTGGCCTCCTTCGAGGGGACAAAGAACCTCCAGCCACTTTTCCAAGGGTGGAAACCTTATCACCGTTACCAGCTGATGAACTGCAAGTGTAGACCTCAGCCAGGACTCCTCCAGGCCCCACACCAGAGGAGCTGCTGGAGCTGCAAAAGGCGTTTCAAGAGAACAAAGCTGCTCTGGTCACAGCAGCTTTAACCCCAAACAGAGGCTCTCGCAGAGCTCTGCAAATCACCCCCTCAGCAGTCTGTGCCTGGCTCCCTCCCTGGGGCCAGCCCTTCCCATCCTCTGCAGGCAGGACATGCGGGACACTCACAGGGGCCAGCAGCAGCACCCCAGGAAAAGGGGAAAACACAGCCTTGGAAAAATAAAAAACACTTTCACCCAGCAACAAGAAATGCCTCTCTTCTCCTCCAGGTCAGGGCATTCAAAAGACAGCTCAGCAAATCCTGACCCAGCTAAAGCTGGCTGATTCCTCCTCCTCCTCCAGATGTGTTCAGGGAGAGAGGTGTGTTCATGCCAGAGGCTGTGCCAGCCTGTGAAGGCTGAACTACAAAAAAAAAGGTAGTCAAGGAAGATCAAATAGTGTTGGTTTTCTTATTTTCTTTTCTTCTTCATGTTAGAGCTGGGATTAAGACACAGGAGTTATGGTTTTGTGTTCAGACTTGGTGTTTGTTAATTCTTATTTACATCACAGCCTCACAAGTTGTGAGCTCTAATTAGTAAGTTAGAAAGCAAAGGTAAATTGGAGAACTTCTCTATCTTTGTAAGGTTTTTACAAGGACAATCTGTCTAATCATGAAATGCTACTGAAATTGTTTTTACTTTAAACCTAATAACTGGCTACTTGAAGTCTGCAATGTGGACCCCACCAACTAGCCACAGAAAACCACCCAAACCTTTGAAGAAGAAGGAAGAAGAAGGTGAAGAAGAAGGACTTAGACAATCCCTACAGTCTTTTATCTTGCCCCATATATTACTATATACTAAAACCCCAAATCTAAGTTTTTCACCCTGTGACTTCACACAATGCTGTTCAAACTACACACCCACAACTCCAGTGCTATCACTTCACTTCTGAAGTTGGTTCCACGGCCTCAAGTCAAATGCAGTGCTCGCTTCAGGGTCAGTGTCTTTTAGAACAGAAAGCCTGAAATTTTCAGCCTCCGGGGTTCCAACAAAATAGCACTGAAACACTCCCAGGAAACACTGAGGGAAGTGGAATGCGGATACGGGAGCAGCATCAGGGCACTCTGGGAGTGGGGAAGGGCAGGAGAAATCCCAGCAGCCACACCTGATGCACCAGGCTCTGCAGAAAGGGAAAATCCCTCGTGCCCAGGCAATAACTGGGCTGGCACAGCCTGGCACGAAAAGATGCTTCAAGTGTGGTCTTGATTAGCTCATGTGCTCCGGGCTGCATTTGAAGGGAGCTGTGGCTAATCTTCTTTTGATTGCCTTAAAATCCAGCTGTGGGGGAAGGCCTGGTGCGTGAGCAGATCTGTTAATGGGTATGGGGCAGCCTTGTCTCCTGAGCTGGTGTTTGATTAAAAGGGAGCACAACCAACAGGCACTTCAAAAAGCTGCTGCTATTTTTGTCCGCTTCATTTGGAGCAGTTCCTGATGCTGGGATGTGCCCGGCAAACCCTTCGGGACCGATCCTCGCTGTATCATTATTCACATTTTAAGGAGGCGTGAGTACAGAGAAAAGGGATTCGCTTCCTCCTGAGAGGCTCAGATCAAAAGTCAAAGTGTTTTCTGTGAATGCATAAGACGTAAATTCAGCTTCTGAGGGTTTCAGACTCAATTTGTAAGAGCCCCATGGCCTTAAGAGGAGGCCTCCCTACCCTACAGAGCTGGGAAATGGTGTTTAGGTAACTACAAAGCAGATTCGGCAAGCAGGCTTTAGGCAAAAAGTCAGAAAACAATGTCTAGAGGGAATAAATGATTTTTCCTCTCCTTTAATTCATTATAATCTTATTTTTTCCCCCTATACTTTTAATAATGATCTGGAAAGCCATTTCCCAGCACAATGTTGTTCTGACCTTGTTTTCAGCCGGGTAATTGTGCAGTGAGTGGATAAATGCTTCCTCAGCTGAGAACAAGAGGAACCATTAAGCATCAAGCTCCTGACCTAAATTTATGTTCAGGGCAGCTGGAGGAGCCAAGGACCGATCCCCGCTCCCCCTATCAGCCTGAGGGACACCCTGTAGAGGGCACCTTCCTCAGGGACACCCCGGTGCCACAGGGAGATGCTGTTCATCCCAAAGCAGCCCAAGGAAGGTGTCCCTGCCCATGGGGTTGGAATGAGATGATATTTAAGGTCCCTTCCAAACCAAACCATTCTGTGGCAAAACACAAAACCTGCTGCCCCATCAGCTCCTCCTGCCTTGGTGATGCCAGAACTGAGCCATGTCCCCTTTTCCCAGTTTGGTTTTTTTTTTATTCCCCAGGAGGAAAGGGTCTCTGGATTCAGCTTCAATGATTCACAGTGTTTGGAAGTACAGGTTCTTTAAGAAAAACAGAAAACCAAACCATGTCTTCTCCCCTCTTCTGTGCCAATGCCTTTAGAAAAGTCCCCTTAATTCAGGTGTAATCCAATTCTTTCCTTTGTAACATTTTCTTGGAAGGCATAAGAAACAACATCTGCATCGCCCCAAGCCCAAATCAGAACAAAACTTCATGATTTTGGGGTTCCTGAATTCCTGATTTTGGGTTCAGAGCAGCCTGGGTTTGTTTTGGCTGCAGCACCCCAGCTCCCAAGTCCTTGTGGCAAGGAAAGGAAAAGTAAAGGAAAGGGAAAGGTAAAGGAAAGGTAAAGGAAAGGGAAAGGTAAAGGAAAGGAAAATTGTTTGTTTTGCCTCTGTTGCAGTCACACCCCACCCGGGCACGGGGACAGGGCAATTTTGGGACTGTGCTGTCCTGGAATGCTCCCCAGAAGGGAGATGCAGGAAAATGGTCCACAAAAAAAAACCCGTGAGAGCAGGAACAGCCTCATCAGCCCAGCAGGATGCTCAGGTGCAGTTAATCCAGATTTAAATTAAAGGTGGGAATGGTTAAAGCATCCTCTCCTGAAGGAAGCACCTCCTGGGGAGCTGGGGAATGGCACCACAAGCTAAATAAAGGAGCACGGGAGCAAAGTGACACATTTCTACTGCCTTGGTTATTTTCCCGAATGACTGGGTTTATGCCAAAGGTGGACGAGCAGCATTTTCTCATTTCTCTTTCATTTTCTTTCTTAGGGAGAGTGGGAAAGGTTCTGCTCCACAAAGCTCCCTTTAAAATTAAGTGTGCTGGAGTTCTGTTTTCTGTAGGATTTCTATATCCTGCAGAACTTGTGAGGAGGAGGCTGGGAAATGCACAAACATCTGTACCGACCCCATAATCCTCCCTACGGACGCTCACGAGCCCAGCCCCTCTCTCATCCCAAAAGAATCCCACTCAAGCCAGAGCGGGACTATCCCTCACCACAGAACCCACCACTGCTGATAAATTCCCATCTTCTGGAGAGCACACACGGGTTGAAAGACCCCTGCCCTCCCCACAGATGAAAAGCCCCATCGACCCACTATCAGAGTCAAACCCCTTTCCAATGGCGAAGGCAACGCACAAATACAAAGAGAGGCTGCAAAGGTCAGATTGAAGGTTTTGTTCTTTTTTCCTTTTTTTTTATTACAAAAAGAAAAAAAAAACCTATTCGGAAGAAGTCCAAATGCAACGGAATATCACTGGCACCACCTAAGACACCCAAGTGTAAAATCCTGGAACGTTTGAAACCCCCCCAGCGGGAGCTGGGGGTGCCAGGGCTGACTGGGAGGGACAGGTGGCCTCTCCCTTCCCTTCTCCTAGCCCCCATCCTGGCTGGATGGCAGGCAGCCCGAGAGAGCCAGGACACAACAGTGGCATCAACGGTCTCTGTAAAACCATTCAGTCGGAGAAACTAAGAACATTATGAAAAAAAAAAAATATTCTAAAACTTCTTCTTCTTTTTTTTTCTCTTTTTTTCTTTTTTTTTTAACCTTTATCAAAAGGCCTGCTTTAGTGACATGCTAGCCCTGCTGGACAGGTGACACAGCCACACAGCTCTGTCCCGAACGCTGTTGACCAGTCAACTCTTGGTTCAGGACACCTTCCTCCCGTTCTGAGCGTGTCATGGCCACCCGAGTTACAGTGACAAGTGCTTCTGCAGGCTTCCCGCTCTGGGAACCCTCTCCAATCCATGCTGGAACAAATCTCATCCGAGTCTCCCTCCAAGCTCACCCTCAGTCCCACCTGGAGGCCTCCGACAGCCTCTGCAGGAGCTCTGCCCGCTCCGGCTGGATGAGGCGTTGGAACGTCATCTCTTCAAGAAAAAAACACTTTCATATATAATTTTTTTTTTTTTGCCGTTTTTATATTTAAATAGAAAAATACTACTTCACTCTGTGTTATGAGCCAGAGATCAGTTGACTTCCAGTGACAGAACCAAGAGTTCTCCTCAACGCTCCTAGGCTGAGCTCAATGCCAGGAGATTCCCAGAAACCTCAGAGTGGCCGGAGGGCGACGATGTCCCCGTCACGTCCCCACACAGGCAGGAGCACACGCACAGCTCCCGTCACCACAGCTCCCATCTTCCCTTCTCCACAGAGAGGCACCAACATTAGAGAGCCATCAGTCTGCAGAGAGCCAGCAGCGGGGCTGGCCCCCCTAAATCTGACTCTGTTTTAAGCTTTCTCCTCTCCTACAGGCTTTTCTGCGTGTGCAGTCTGTCCCTGGAAGCCACTGGATCCCACCGGACGTACACATGAATTAGACCAAAAAAAAAAAACCAAAAAAAAAATAAAACAAGTGGTTAAAAGTTCTCTAACACCCCGTCCTCCTCTCGTCTTCTGAAGGGTCAAAGACAAACAAGACACGGATAAAACTAAACCTGCCCTCCTCCCCACCTCAAGGCAACAAGAGTTACTGAGACACGAAACATGTTATCTTGTACCCTCGGGGTTACAGCTAGAAGGGGAGCTGGGGGGAGCGCGGGGGGAGGCGGCGTCGGCGGGGCGCGGTCCGCTTCAGTTCTTGTACTCAAAGGGCTCGTCCCCGGTTTCGTTGAGGAGACACGTGCGGACCAGTGCCTCCGTCACGGCGTAGGGGTCGCAGTTGGCCGAGGGCCGGCGGTCCTCGAAGTAGCCCTTCTTCTCGTGGCCCACGTTGCGCGGGATGCGGATGCTGGCGCCGCGGTTGGCCACGCCGGCCGAGAACTCGTTGATGTTGGACGTCTCGTGGAAGCCCGTCAGGCGCCGGGCATTGTCCAGCCCCCCCTTGGGGTCGTAGGCACGGATGTGGTACTGGTGGCGCTTGCTCAGCTTCTCGATGGCCTCCTCGATGTGCCTGCAGAGGGAGGGAGGGACAAGGGGCGGCACAGTGAGGGACGGGACGAGCTGAACCCGTCTGGACCGTTGTGCCAAAGTGACAACCGTGAGATTAATCGCTGTCCCCAAACCACTTTGTGATGCCTCGAAACCCACTCGGGCTGTTCATCCCAACACAGGGTTTCTCTCCACTCCTGCTGCTGACCCAGAAGAAGGGTCCTGGTGGCCAAATCCCACAGGCTCCCTAGGGAGTGCTGCCTGCGAGACACCACCAGTTAAACTTCCCGCTTCCACCTGCTCTCGGAGGGGAGAGCTCTCACCACTGGAGTTCCGATTCGTAAGGCTCACGGGGTCATGGGCTGTCCCCTTATCTCAGGGCAGCACTAAGATTATGGTAAGAAAACAGAGCTGCCAGGATGGATCCCTCCACACAGCTCCAGTGACACAGGGTCCCTGACTGCTCACAGCACAGCCGCTCCACGTAGGAAATCACAGTTTGCATTTTTACGATGTTCTTCTCTAAGAAAACATGGCAGCCTTGCCCAGATGAATGGTCTTCCTCTTTCATCATGGCTATAAAAGTATAACTTAAAAAGCCCTGTGCTGGGTTCGTTCGTTTGTTCCCAGCACGGGGAGGTCAGGAGCTGGACAGGCTGTAAGGCATAGCTGCATCCTGTACTTCCACCAGCACTGGTGGAGCTGTACTGCTGGCTGAACTGACCACCAAGCATCAAGATGAGAATGTACCATTACAAAAAATACATATTAAGAAACAAAAAGAAACCACAAAAACAAAACAACCAAAAAAAAATCCCCGTCCGGAAGACTCGGATGTCACGCCAAACACCAGAGCAACAACTCCCATGTCATCCAAAGCGTTGCAAAATCCTGCTGCCCAGGGTAAGATAAACAGGGTAAACAACCCAAGCACTTACTTCAGTCCTCCTTCTTCCCTCATGCTCTTGGTGCTGAAGTTGGTGTGGCAGCCAGCACCGTTCCAGTTGCCAGGGATGGGTTTGGGATCGAAGGACACCACGACCCCGAAGTCCTCGCACACCCGGTGCAGGATGAAGCGCGCGATCCAGAGGTGATCCCCCATCTCAATCCCTTCGCACGGCCCCACCTGGAACTCCCACTGCAAGGAGGAGGAGGAGGAGGCGTCAGGGGCTCAGCGGGGTGGAGACAGGCACCTCCCACCCCCTGATGCTGGGCACAGCCACGCAGCTCGGAGCAGGCAGACACAGCTCCCACCGCCTCGGGTTTTTCCACGCCAGCCTCTCGCTCCACGCGGCGTCTCAGGGTGATTTACCTGGGCCGGCATCACTTCTGCGTTGGTTCCTCCGATTTTCACACCGGCATAAAGGCACGCTCGGTAGTGGGCCTCCACGATGTCCCTGCCATAGGCTTTGTCTGCCCCTACACCGCAGTAATACGGACCTGCAACGGCACAGGGGAACGTCAGCTTCCACAGGGAAAAACGCTGGCCCTCACTGAAGACCCAGAGAACTCTTCAAACGCCCCAGGATCTGTTTGTCATGGAAGAATACGCAGGGCAGAACACTGACGGACAGCAAGTTCCCCCTCATCTTGAGCCTCCCCCTGAGTTTAAGTCCCCTGCAGACCAACAAACCAAGCAGCAAATTTGGCCGTGGCCAATCCCCGCCTCGGCCTTTCTGCAACAAATTTAATCTCGCGGGTAGTTTTTGCCAACACCCCGCTTTCAACCATCCACCTTCGGTTCCAGGAACACCTTGGAACCCTCAGCTTGCCCGAAGCTGTGCCACACAGATTTCACTTCAAACACTCCTGCCTTGGTCCGGGCTCCCGAAAGATTACCTTGGGGTCCAGGGAAGCCATTGGAAGGCCAGCCAAACGGATGTCCATCTGTCCCCAGGAGAGTGTACTCCTGCTCCATCCCAAACCAGGGGTGCTGGTTGGACACCATGTCCATAATCCTCCTGCAGGTGTGCCGGAGATTTGAATCTGGAACGGAAAAGCGACACGAGGCTCGTGAGCACCTCCACCTCCATTCCCCATCTCCTCTTATTTTACAGTTTTGAGTCCCAGCAGTGTTGAAGGATCCCAAGCCCAGCTCTCTGTCCATCACCAGCGCTTTGTTTGCCCTCTACTTTCAAGGCAGGGGTTATTTCTGTGTCATGCTAAGGGCACAGACAGCCCTTGGGCAGGTCTCCCTTTCCCCTTCCCGGGAATACCACCTCCACCAGGAGAAGGGAGAAGGTCCTTTCGTTCACCTGCAGACTGGCGGTTGTATTTGAAGACCTCGCAGAGAACGAGTTTATTGGGGTCCTTGCGGAAGGGGTCCCGGAACATGGCAGCAGGCCGCAGGTACATGTCGCTGTTGGAGCCTTCCGACTGGTAGGTGCTGGAGCCATCGAAATTCCACTCAGGGAGATCTGGAGCAAAGAGAGGAACCAGCCACAGTGACCCAGGGTCCCCGGGATGGGCTTCCTGCCGCCCTCCAGTAAGACAGAGGTGAAGATGCTCATGGAGAATAGGTTTAGTCCCAGCTCAGCTGATTTTGTTCAAAGGGCGGGAAAGCAAAAAAAACCCCAAAAAACCCAAAAAGCCAAAACAAGCAAAAAACCACAGGAGTGCAACTCCCCGGCCACCCTGGGAAATAACAAGTTGCTGGGCTGCTGGCCAAGCCTGAGTGAACAGAGTAGCACTGAGGACATTTCCCATGTCACAACAACCACAGGGATGAGCAAAGCGCCCGGTCCCCTCAGCTGGGAGAGGGCAGATCACGCGGCATCTTCCAGCTGTGGGAGTGAGGGGAGCCATGGAATGCCCTCAGTCATGCTACAAGGCCTGAGGAAGGTGGGAAGGCAAATCATAGGGAGGTGGAATCTCATATGGGAGCGTGGCCCCTCGCCCACCCCTCCATTCTGAGCACTGCCCTCCAGGTCAAAGCCCAGAGCTCCACCCAGGCAATGTTATCTCCTCCATATCCCAGGGGGAAAGAGGGAAGCACAAAGATTTCAAAGGAGCTGTGCCAACCACTCCCTCGGAGGGAAAAGGGGAAAGGAGAGAGGGGAAGAGAAAAAAAAAAAAAGGAAAGAAAAGAAAAAAAGATAGTTCTGCTCAGTCACACACAGTATTTTCATTTCATAACTGTCTCCAGCCAGCTCCATGGCAACCTGGGGAAAATCCTAATGCTATTATTGTGTAAGCTGGGACTGTTTGTTCTGAGGGACACAAGCTCTTAATTACACCGGATAGCTCCATTCTTTGCCCTGCACTTTCTTCTGCCAAACTACTTCCGGCCAAAACGAGTACTCGAGAGTCAATGGGCAGCCGAGCCCCTGCCAACAGCCCCCGGCCCCTGCCAACAGCCCCTCCACGGCAGGGACAACACCAAGGACGGGCTCCCAGCCCCAGGCATCTCCCTGAAACTCCACATCTGGAGAGCTGGGAGCGTTCCCCTGCGGCATCTGGGGAAAGAGGTAACTGCAAGGGCACGAGGAGGGATGTCTTCCCTAAAAACCATCCTTCTGCCACGGGAAGAGAGAAATCCTCCTTCCTCCGCCCGGCGAGGGGCTAAGAGTGCTGCACCTGCCCCTCTCACCTTCCAGGCTCTTGGGCTCGTGGTCCAGCGTGCGGGTTTTGCAGCGGAGGTGCTCGCCCGTGCCGTCGATCCAGATGTACATGGCCTGCACCTTCTCCCCCTGCGGCAGCTTCATGTACATGTGCTTGATGGCTTTGCTCAGGTGGGAGCTGGCTGAGGTGGCCATGGCTGCAGTCCTGACGAGGGGGTTCCTGTGGGGGGCAATCACAAACAGCCCCAGCTGTCAGCCCTGGCTTGCATTCCCACATTTTTCAGCGCCCCCCACCCCTCAAGGCCAGGGAGGAGCACGAGACAGCTCGGCCACAGGGCTGGATGCCAGCTCCAGCGGTTCCCTGTCATTCCTCAGGGGAACACACAGCAGCTCAGGCCGATGCCGGCAGCCAGGGAAGCCCTGCCTCAGAAGAGTCCCGTCAATACGCAAACTCCTGCTAATAAACCAGAGCAACAGACTTCCAAAGGGCTCCTCAGCCCCACGTGAACTTTTCACCTCCACACTCCGCTCCGCAGCGAGGCTAATGCGAGGAATGATTAGCTGGGGCTTTCTTAATAAATCTGCATCATCGGGGAGGGCTTTTCTGCTTCTCAGCCCGGCTGAGGTTATCCAAGCCCGGTCCCAGGGCAGCAGGAAAAGCAACAGGAGGCACACGGGGAGCCCTGAGCAGCCCAGGCAGCGACCGGGAGGCGGGATGGGCCGGAGCGGCTCTAAGAACCAGCAGTGGGTGGGAGCTGCAGCATCCCCAGAGCCCTGGGAGCCGGGCTCCTAACGCCAGCCAGCCCACTCGTGTCCGACCCACAGCGCCGAGCTCCACGCGTGTTTTCCAGGGAGCTTGGAAATGCCAACACCCTGGAAATGCGGACTCACGTGGGAAGTCGCTTCAACATCCCGCTGGCCTGCGGGGGGGGGGGCTCGGGATGAGCCGTCCCCAGCCCACCCCGCTGCGGCTCCCACCGCCCCGCTGCCCTGCCGGCAGCATCCCCCACGCCTGCATCCCCCGGCGGCATCTCCTCCCGGCGCCGCGCGGAGCAGCTGGAGAGCCCCGCGGGGGTAAAGAAACAAACCCACAACAACTGCAAAGGGAATGTTTTCCACAGAAAACTCAAGCTGCCACTTCCTCCCCTCACCCTTCATCCTCCCCTTCCCCCAAAGGAGGAATTTTCTCCCTGGAAAGCTCTGGCCGCCGGGGCTGCCTCCCCTGGCCTGCCGTCCCCGGGGGGTGCGGCGGGTGGCGGCCGGCGGCACCCCCCGTGTCCCCGTGTCCCCCCGGGCCGGTACCTGGGCTCGGCGGCGGCTGCGGGCGGGCGCGGGGCTCCCACGCTCGGCTCCCGGGGCCGCGCCCGCCGCCCCTTTATGGCGGAGCAGCGCCGGCCCCGCCGCACGGATTGGGCAGCGGGGCGGGACGGGGGGGACCCGGGAGGGGGGACAGGGCCACCACCCCTCCTCCCTCCTCCTCCTCCTCCTCCTCCTTCTCCGCC
>VZDJ01000072.1:2487402-2512584 GCA_008694505.1 Cyanoderma ruficeps | reverse complement strand
ACCCCTGGTCCCTGGGCAGGCGGGAGCGGATCCAGGGCTTTCAGCAGCGTTTACATTAGCGGCTGCCTTGGCACAGCTGACAGGGATGGAAACCGGCCGGCCCGGGACAAACGGGGGGAGAGAGGGAGGCTCCACCGAGCGCCGGGCACAGGCTTGGTCTCGGTGCCCACTCTTGGGAGGGGGACAAGAGCCTCGGTGCTCCGTTTCTCCTCCCTGGAGCGGGTCAGAGCCTCCAGCACCTGGATTTGCAGACCCTGGCTGCAAGGGCGCAGGATCGTTCACTGCCACTCGAGGGAGGAGAAATCCCCCAGCCCCACCGTGGGAGCACCCACTCAGCGCCCAGCACACCGCAGGCAGTGCCCGGTATTTTTCCACCCCGTCGGGTCGCTCGTCCCATCTCCTGAAACTCCGTGCAACTCCCAGCCCGGATCCAAGGGGCAGGAGAGCCACGCCAGCAGGAGCAGACGGAGCTGCCACCCGTGTGTGCACACGCCGAGGGCACACGCAGGTCCCTGGCCGAGCACACGCCACCCACACGCCTGCCACGGAGCCACGGGATCCTGCCCTGCCACATGCCAGCCTCGGGGAGATGGCACCCACACTGCCATTCCTCGAGGAGCTGGAGCCTCCTGGCCATCACAGCCACTGTACAGCCTGAATCCGAAGGGAAAATGGCCAGGGAGAGCCGGATCCTCAGGCGGGAGGAGGTGGAAGCGCTGGCCAAAACCACGCTTTGATTTATCGCCCATCTCAAGGGCCAGATCCCCACCCTCCCTGCGGGGACAGCCTGGCTCATTCCGCACCACCACCTTGGAGCAGCCATCAGTGTGTGGCAATTCCCCCCAGGCTGTCCAGACAAGGTGAGATTCTGGTGTTTTTCTCCTCCTGGAATTGCCTGGGCAAGGCAGAGCCAAGCACCCCAGAGAGTGCCTCCTGCCAGCACCCCAGTTCCTGCACCCTGTGCACAGAGAGGTTGGTTCCAACGCACAAACAAACGTGTTTTACCCACGGAAATGAGCTCAGGAACTCACGTTCAGCCCAAGTTCAGCTGTGGTCACCCAAATCTAACAGCTCAGCTGGAGCAAAAGGAAGCAGAGCAGGAGCTGCTGCCCAAAATAGCTCCCATAAAGGGGAGCTGTCAAGCCACAGGCAATGTAAAGCAGTGTCCAGCCCTCCTCCCGAGGTTTGTTGAGTGTTTCTTTAATCGGGACGCTGAGAGCTCCGATAGCTCCAAATTCTTGGAATTACGCCTGCTACCTGCTAATTCCCCAGTAACTTTGTCCACTTCGGCTGCCAACAAGCACAGATATGTACAGGTGGGAGCCCCCGAGCAGGGGGGTGACCCCCGTGCCGGGCAAGCCTCGGGGCTGGCCAGCCCCAACCCACCCTGAAGGCAAGCGGGAAGCAAAGGCAGCTTGGCAATGTAAACACCATCCCTCTAGCCCAAAAATCCACGCCGAGCAGCAAACCCCAGCCTGGGAGAGACCTCCAGGCCGCGATGGCAGGGTGGAAGGACGGAGCTGGCAGCCCCGGGAGGGTTTGGTGTCTGGCTCACGCCCAAGCCCCCGTGCTGGCCCTGCACAAGTTGTTTACGAGCCAGCGGAGCAGCGGCAGCCGCGGACCCAGCGCCCTCTCCCGGGAAGGGTTCCCGGGCCTCCTCGCTGGGCTCACCCGGCTTGTTTACCGCCTGCCTTCCTTCCCCTCCTCCCTTCCAGCCTGNTTTTTGGGGAAGCCTGCTCCGGCCTCGCTTTGGCCCAGCTGCGTGCTCGGCGTCGCCGACAAAACCCTCCTCGGGACCCGGGAAGGGCTCGGTGCCAACAAGTGACACGACCCCACGGGTGGGTTGAAATCCACCTTCAAAGGGCCACACGCACAGCCAGGGGGTGAGACCATGTTCCCTTCCAGGGGTGAGTCCCAACTGGCACGGGTTTTTTTCCTTCTTCCTCCTATTAATTCATGGGAACACCTTTATTGGCCCGGCCCGGCGCTTCCCACCGGCACAGTTTGATATCCTGAGAGAAGTGCCAAGGTTGGGAAGTGGCTGGTGAGTTATGAGGGGTTGGGCAGGCTGGACTTTGCAGCCTCCTGCCTCCGAGGCAGTGGGGCAAAGCCCCAGGAACAGGGCACAGCCGGGCCCCTGCGCTCTCCAGGGAAGGTTTGGGGTCCAGGATGAGTTTCTCTCAGGTAGCAGGAGACATGCCTGCTCTTTTCCAATTCCAGCCAGCAGCCAGGCAGTAAAGGATCAAGGCTTCCCTCTCCACTGTGCCTCGCTGGAGCTGCTGTCACCCATCCCTTGTCCCTGTGTCCCCCTCCATCCCTGTCCTCCATTTGGGAATGCCTTAAGAGGCAGAAATGTCACACCACTGGAGGGGGGGAGGGTGGGTAGGTGGGAAGAGGAGGGTGGCAACCTGAGGGTTAAATACACAGGATATGAAATTTCCCTGGGGCAGGGGGCTGATGGCTTTGCTCCTGCACTGCTGGGCCTTCCCCAGCACTGTGGGGCCATCTCCAAGGGTGGCCCCTCCCCGCAGATCCTGGATCTCAAACCCAGCAGATTGCAGACCTGGACTGCTAGGCCCCGGTACCCACTGATTTTTCAGCAGCACTAAAGAACAATCCTGAAGTAGAAAGGAATGGTGGTTGGTTTGGGGTTTTTTTCAGTGGAGATGTCACACAGGGAGGAGGAATTGCCCATGTTGGGTTGGGTCCCAGGAGGAGGCTGGACACACCCAAAATGCCCCAGCCTCCAGCAGTGGCACAGCTGGGAGGGAAGAGGGATGGGCATGACATCATGGAATCACAGAATTGTTTGGTTTGGTTTGCAAGGGACCATCAAGTCCAACCCCCTGCAATGAGCGGGAACATCTTCAGAATCTCTCCTCTCCCCACACTCAGCAGCAAAGACATTCCTAAACTGGGCATGTTCGGAGCGTTCCTAGAAGAGCTAGAGCACTTTCAGACTCATCCAGGGAAGTGCTTTGGGCTGAGGAACTGAACTGCACCCAAGTGACATCAGCCACGGGCTGGCTGTCCTGGTGTTGCATCACCTCCCTCTCTGCCCACCCCCGGGCACAGCTGCCTCTGCTTGCACCCATGACAGTGGCTCCTGGTGGCCTCCCCAGGTGCTCCCAGCCCGGGACACCTGGAGCTGCAGCACATTTCACCCACGGCCAGCAACAGGAGGGCTGGAAAAACCAACCTGAGGGCTGAGCACGCACTTAGCTCAGGAGTGACCGAGGACAGGGAGCCCGCCGTGGGCTGGGGGGGATGAGTGCCCTGGGGGGACTGACCTTGTGCAAGCAGCAGTGGCCGACTGGTGTCCCCCGGAGCGCTGCAGGAGGCTGACGAAACCCCCCGAGGCGGGCAGGCAGTAGCTGCTGGCCCTGGCTGAGAGCAAACATTGCAGGCTCCGCAGCAGGCCCATGCTCCCTTTGAAGATGCTGCCAGGGTCAAGGCTGGCCACGGGCTGGTGGCCAGAGGGCTTTCAGCTTTCCACCGCAGATCACCTGGCCTGCGCTGAAGGGCAGTTTAGGAAAGCAAATTAGTAAGTGCAAACGGGCAGAGGCACATGCTGAGTGAAAAAAAAAACAACAAACCTCCCTCCCCATTCCGGGGCACACAGAGGGAAGGGGGACCTTGGGGCACGGCCACCAGGACAGCCCAGGTGCTTCCACCTCCCTCCCCACCCCTTTCTGAGCCACCTGGGTGCCTGTCCCCGTGCCCAGCGCTCACCTTGCCACCCCTCCCGGGAACCCGTGGCATTGCTCCGTGCCCCAGCAGCCCCTTGCCCGGATCCAGCGGCATTCCCGGCAGGCAGCCCCTACCTGGCTGTGCTCTGCAGACCTTGCCCCGGCGGCCCAGCGCCTTCCCCAAGCACGTGCTGGCCTTCAACAGCGGCCCGGGGGGAAGCTGGAAGATGAGAACGCCGGGGCAGGCGGGATTTGAGACCTAGGAATTGCTTGGCTCGGTTCGTTCTGTACAAGGGTGGAGAATATCCCAGGGAGCGCTCAGCACATGCCTTTCCCCACAGTTGGAAATCGGTCACACTCTGCATTGGCAGGGTTGTTTTCGCTGGGATTTCTTCCCCCCCCCACCCCGTTCCCATTTTCTTTTTTTTTTTTATTCCTCACACTGTTAAAATCACTCCCAGCCAGGTTGGTTTCTGCAGTTTCTGAGCTTCCCCTTGAAATGGGATCCTTTTGGTGTCCTTTGATGGGCTTCTGCAGTTATGCCTACACAAGGATCTTCAAGTGAATGCAGGCTGTAGGACACGGCTCAAGCCAAAATGTCCCAAAGTTCTCCCACCACGGCCCAACAAGGCTTCCTCTGTTCTGCTCCCGGGAAATAAAATATTGCCTGTGCTCCCCACAAATTTCAGCCGTGTGTCAGCCGTGGCTGGCACATTAATTTCAGCCCAACGCGCCTCACAGCTCCGTGAGTGAGAGTCCAGAAATCCTGAGACTGCTGCCTGAATGGATTAAGTGGTGGATCCGGGCCTGACATTGTAAATTATAAAAGGTAACAGCAAAGTGCCGCTGTCCCTGCCCCTCCCTGGTGGCTGAATTAGGTCCCTGTCCTGCCACAACACATACTTAACCCGGGCTGCTGGAGTCAACAGCCCCGGAGGCTCGGGTAAGGTGACACCAGCGGTTCTGCTTCAGCTGGAGGGAAGACGAGTGAAGGCAGAGCCTGCCACTGGGGCTCTCAGGTGTGAGGGACAGTCCCCAGCAAGGGAAGCACAGACAGAAGGCAACAAAATGCTCCTGAAGGAAACACCAGTGGTGTCCATGCTGAGCAAACAGACCTTAGGCACTCAGGAGACTGAGCGTGGAAATCGCGTGTGAAAAGTAATTGTGATGTGTTCAAGAAAGGAATTGTCATTTAAGGCTGAACTGGAATTCCTCAGGCCTTGGGCAACTCCAGTTTTAAGGCGCTGTGGGCCTAATGTCCTCTAAACTATTTATATGAAAACAGGATGAGGCTGCACAGGGGGAAAACTCCCAAACCTTCCCCCAAAAGCTCACGGTGGGGATACAATACTCGTGCTAGAGGGGAGAGCAGGTTTGTGCACTCAGGCTGGAGTTGCCCAGATTTCCAGGTCTCCAGACCATCACTATTGCAACAAGCAGTGCTGAGATGTTTGGGGCCTGTAGGAAACGACCCCCACCCTCCTGATGGCACCAAAAGGGACAGGCTGGGCTGCTGGGCGAGGCTGTGAGTGGCCAGTGACCGCAGGCAGTGAGGCTGACATTGTGTTTGGGCAGCCTTGGACTTTGCCACCGTGGGGAGCAGTGCCAGCTGATGTTGGGCAAGGAGAAAAATCCCAGCCCCATCCCCTCTGCTGCCCTGGGAACGTGAGGCTCTGCCACTTGTCACCTCAGGGCTGCCAAGGGAGGGCTCTTCCCTGTGCCAGGGACAGGGGACGTGGGTGATTCAGGCTGGGGCAGAGGGGGAGTGAAGCCTTCCTGACGTGTTTGATGTTGCAACCCTGCCCTTATCTTTTTATGGAGTCCAGCCGCTCCAAACTTCCTTCTAAATCTGGGCCGTGCTGCTGAGCCCACCTCTTTCCTTCAAACCTTTTTGTTTTTTCCTGAATAGCCACCCAGATTACTTGAGCTCTTCTTGCGAGGAGACAGTGTCCCAGGGAAAAGCCGGGAAGCTGCAGCTGGGCTGAGGAGAGCTTCATCCTGCCAGGCCTCTTGGGGTCTCCTCTTGGGGAGAAACTCCCTGGAAATGGCCCTGTGCCCTCCCACAGTGACCACGTTGGCCAGTTCCTGCTCACAACCTTAGTTTTTTCATGGCAGAAGCCATCACAGTCCCGCTGAGGTCAGTCCAGAGCTGAATGAGCACCCAAGGAGCCATCCCAGCCTCTGAGGATCCTACTGGGCATCTCCTCAGTGGCCAAACAAAAAATGTGGGGGTTTTTTAAGTTTTGACCTTCCTCTGAGGGCTTTTGAGTCTTTTAGGTGTGAGACAGCCACTACTCCAGTTCATTCCTAACCCCCTCTCATCTCTTGGGCTCAGCAGCCTAAATCTTTTCCCTGTGCCAAGGGAAATACAGGTTGGATGTTAGGAAGGAATTTTTATATGGAGGGGGTGATAAAGTACTGGAATGGTCTGCCTGGGGAGGTGGTGGAGTCACCATCCCTGGATGTGTTTAAAAACAGACTGGATGTGGCCCTCAGTGCCATGGTTTAGTTGAGGTGTTGGGGCTGGATTGGACTTGATCTTAAAAGTCTCTTCCAACCTGGCGATCCTGTGGGTTCTCCTTGTCAGTCTGGATGAGTGATCAGAGCTGCTCCTCCCCAGGGGCTTCCATAACTCCTTCCCACAGCTCTGCCTGGAACCACTGGGATGAGCAGGTGCTTTTGTGGCTCACGGCTGCCCCTTCCCCACATCGGTTTGGGTTTTGGCACCGTGACCCGCCCGTGTGGCCGGGCCGTGGCCGAAGGAAGGGGGGTGCCCATCCCCGAGAGGCTGTGCCGGTGCCGCCAGCCCAGCGCTGTCCCCCGGGGCTCCCGGCACCATCCCCACAATCATTTCGGAGCTGTCCCTGTGCTCCCTGGTGCTGTCACGAGCCGCTCGCCGGGATGCAGAGCCCGGCTGGCGCCGGGAACAGCTTCGCATTCCTGATTTGACAGCGCCACCTCGTGAGGTGGCCCCGCTGCTGGGGACACCGTGGGACACTGTCCTGCCCCTCTGCTGCCTGTGCAGGGCGCCGCTGCCCCCAGGGCTGGCGTTACAAACAGCAGGATCACATACCCACCTGGGGAGCAGATCGCTTCTCCTGCCAGGGAAGCAGGTCGCTCCTGCTCCAGGACGGGCTCCTTCTTCTTCGCCTCCTTCTCCTTTTCCACCTGGAGGGTCTCCAAGGCTGGGTCTGAGCCCCAGATCTGATGAAGAAAGGCAGCTGATAAAAAATGTGGGCTTGGTTGGGGCAGACACGGTGGGGTCTCCTGTGAAATTCCCATCCCAAGGTGAGCAGAGGGACTGACAGCGACCACAGCCAGCGCTGCTGAGGTGCCACCAGGAACCAGCTGTGAAGGCAAGAAGTTTGGCCCAGCAGGGAGAGGGGAAAGGGTTTCATTTCAGGACTGCTTAAATGTGTCTGCAGGGCTGGAGATTTAAAAAGTGACATTCCATAAAATCACCGGATGGGTCAGGTCAGAAGGGATCACCTGGTCCAACATCTCAGCTCAGGCAGGGTCCCCTGAGCTCAGCACTGAGGGTTGTGCCCAGATGGTTCTCGAAGTAAGGGAGACTCCACAACCTCTCAGGGCAGCCTGTCCCAGTGCTCTGTCACCATCACAGTAAAGAAGGTTTTCCTGATGTTCAGGTGGGAATTTCTCTGCTTCAGTTCCTGCTCATCGCTTTGCTCGGCACCAGTGGGAAGAGCCTGGCTTCCATCCTCTGGACATCCCCGCTTCAGGCACAGACACTGATCAGATCCTCTCGCAGTGTTCTCCTCTGCAGGCTGGAGGACAGCCAGGAGGGAGCTGCTGAGAGCCCTGTGGTCCCCGAGAGCCACGCAGGAGTCACCAAAACCAGTGTGTCACAATCAGGGTGGCACTTAGGAACACAGCACCGGAACTCTGCACCATCACGATGACTGCTGGTGAGTTACCATCGCTGCGGGCTTCAGCCCCTCTAAACACACCCCAAAAGGTGGGGAAAGTGGGGAAAAAACAGTACTAAGCTTTGAAACATGGGTCCTCCACACAGCTGTGCCTCCATGGAAGAGGACATTTCCAAGGACATCCACCCCGGAGCAGGCTGATGCCAGCCCACCCTCTTGCATCCAGATCTTTCAGACACGAATAAAACTTGGCAGGGTGGTGGGAGGTGTTGGGGCCTGGCACTGGGTCTTGGGTGGATAAGCTGTGTTACGCCCAGTGTCGGGGGAAGGCAGAGGAGAGCACAGCTTGTGCCCTGCAGCCACAGCACCTCCCTTCTCCTGCCCTGTGGATGCCACCACATCTGTGCCCAGCCCCTATGAACCACGTACCTTTGCTGTTTAGGAGGCTGCCAATCAAACTTCCCGGCTCCCGGTGCTTTCCAAACAGCCTGTGCCACCTGTCCCAAAACTCATTCCACAGGCTGTCCCAGCCCCAAATCCTCCCATGTGCACACAGGACAGGCTTGTACCACACATCCCTAAAGCTGATTCCCCCCCAAAACTCCTCCTTTGGCTCACACTGGTGTCACAGCTGGCAACACAGAGCCCCGGTAACTTTCTTTTCTCCCCCTGCAGCATCCATAGCCTCCACGGAAGTGAGGCTGCTGCTGCAAGACGATGTTTTTGTTGATTTTTTCAACACCTTTCTGAGCCTTCCCGTAAGTCCACTCTGCACCATAAAACCTGGGGCCTTCCAGAGCTCTCCTTAGGTGAACTTTCTGTGGCATGAGGCCGCAGGAAAACTGGGAGCACGCCACATTCAGGCTGGAAAATGAGGGAAACCTGAGGATCTCAACTTGGAGACAGAGGTCTAAAAGGGAATTCGATGCCCTCTGTGCAGTGGGAACTAACTGGAACAGCTGGGCTCTGGGCTCCTCTGCCACCCTCCATCTCTTTCAGCTCTCCCTTTCCGTTTTGATCCAGGTTTTTGGCCAGACACCCCTTTACATCAGTGGCACGGGCCTGTGGCACCTGTGGCCAGAGCTGCCGAGCCACCTGGTGAGAACCTGCCCCTTGTGTTAGAAGGGAGGAGTGGGAGGAAGAGGGAGGAAGGGCCCAGGGCAGGCGAGGAAAGGAGCCAAGGAGCCGGTTCCTCAGTGCCAAGGCCCCTCTCCGGCTCTCCTGTTTGTGCAGCTGGGCGATCATTTCAAACCCGGGCGTCATGTCGCTTTTAAGCCCTGGGCGGAGCACAAGCCATTTAAAGTCCTGCTGCCGTTTTATGGGGTCTATCTATAAACACCGAGTGCTGGAGCGAAGGGCAGCATGTGTGGCGGCAGAGAGGGACACAAACATCAGCCCCTTGTCCCGGATTCCTCCTGAACTGAACAGGAGCGGAGCCCCGCTGATCAGCGGGCTGGCTCAGCCCTCGCTCCCCAGGCGCGTCCCCGTTCCCCACAGCCGCCAGCGCCGCTTGCAGCGCTCAGATCCCAAAGGAAAAAGGAACCTGCTGCTCTGGAAGCTGCCGGGAAGCTGCCATGCCTGGGCTCTGGCGAGGCTGGCGAGGAGAGGCAGGGGGAGGAAGCCCTGCAGGCACAGCCGTGCAGCTCGCCCCTTCGCAGGCGGAGATTTTGGGGCTGTAACTCCAGTGTCCCCCTTGTGTCTCAGCACCGGGGTGGCTTTCATCGCCAGAAAGCAACAGGGCGCCTTCCCCACCTCCTTCCCCCGTGGCAGGGACCTGTTACTCACCCTGATCACCGGGCAGGAGCCGGCTCCTCGCTCGCAGCTAAATCCTCTCCTTGGGCAACGCAGGATCCCAGCCCCGCGGATTTACTGGCTTGGCTGGAAAAGCACCGGCTGCCTCACTTCTGCAAATCCAGCCTGTGCCTCCACCTCGTCCTCTGCCAGAAGCTGCTGGGTTTCATTCGCTCGGGGGAAGCAGGTGAGTCATCGCGACACGGAGGAAATCGGATCGGCTGCTTCTCCTCCGCGCCGGGGCTTCCTCTCTCCCCGGGGCTGTCGCTGCCTGGTGCCTGCCCAGTGGGTCGTGCCTCTGCTCAGGGTTAGGAAGGCGTCGCACATCCCATTTTTAGGGATGCAGCAGGTGCCGCTGGGATGTGCAGGGATGTACTCCACCATCCTGTTCATACCGGCTCGTTAAGTACCTGCCCAGCCGGGTTTGCCGAGGGGTGCGGGGATGGAGCGGGGCTGCAGAGCATCCCGGGGCACGGCAAACCGAGGCGCTGATGTTCTGGGCTTGCTGCTGTGCAGGCGTGCTCTGGGGAAACAGGCTGTGGTCTCTTTTACCGGCAACAAGGATTATGCCCACTTTGCCCCTAAAATGAGCCTTCTCAGTCCAGCCAGGTACTCCCTCAGCCTACGTGTCAGCTGCCACTGGAAAGAAAACTGTGGCAGCAGGAATGCATATCCTCATTTCGGAAAAATAAGCAATTCAGCAAGGCTTTTCCTGAGTATATTGCTGCTGCTTCTGCAGTTGGGTTGAAACTCAAAGCTGGAGGAAGTTGAGGGCGAGCCCCAAACCCGGGCATGAGAAGATAAACATTTGCAAGGAAGAGAGACACAACAGCGGGACAGGCTGTGCCTGGCAGGAGCGAGTTATGCTCGTGTGCATCCCACAGCCTGCCTGAAACTCTCGATTCAGGGTGATTTGCTGGTCTCCCTCCAGCAGCCTCTTTCAGGGTGGGAGATGGAGAGTTTCCTCGGGGTCTGGCAGGCAGCCCCTGACGCCATTGGTGTGCTCTGTCCCACAGCAGAGCTCCTGAACTGGCAGGATGCTGACCGGTGGCTGCTGGAGAGGTGCATCAGTGGGAGCAAAGGCATGCAGCACTTCCTCACCTTCGTCCGAGGAACAGCAGGTGGGCACAGGGTGTTCCACAGCCCCTTCCCAATCAGCAGTGCCTGGCAGGACCCTGGCACAGAGCTGGGGGCACGGGTAAGATCCCACAGAAAGCTTTGGAAGGTGAGCCAGCAGCAGAGCTGGGAGGGAGATGCACAACCATGGCTTCTCTCTGCTCTGTTCCCTCGGTTCATCCAGGTGACCTTTCCTTTCTGCTTCGTCCATCCACGGGGCTTTCAGGGGCTCCTCCCAACTCCCACCCCTTGTCTGATCCGTAGGGGAAGAACTGATCGACTTCTGGCTCATCACTGAAAGGCTGCTGGGTCTGGACGAGTCAGATGGGAGTCAGAGGGACCTGTTCTCGTCCCTGGTCCTCCGGCTGAGAGCCACTCACCTGCGTGAGGGCTCCAGCGTCGTCACCCTCTGCACCACCCTGCTTGGTAAGAGCCACGGGAGCTGGGCATGAGCACTGCCCTTCCAGAGAAGGTCTTTCCTGGGTGCTCCCGGGGGATGGGATGCCATCCCTGCTTGGTTTGGCTGGAGAACTCAGCCTGCACGGAGCCATCTCCCCGTCGTAATTCTCTGCATCCATCTCAGGATCTCTGCCCAAAGTCAGGCACATCCAGTCCCTCAGCACCAGGAGGGAGATCCTAAGCGAGATGCAGGATCGGGCCCTTTTAATGATTCAAATTTACTGGCTCCCCAAATTCTTTGTGCACTGCAAGATGGGAATGGAGGAAGAGGAATCGTGCCAGCCCTTGCTCCAGGAATACCAGGAACGTTTATCTCAGGCCTGCTGGCAGGAGCCCCCAGGGCTTTCAGAGCCCCTCCCCACCATGCACATCAAAAGGAGCCGGGGCCTGGCAGGGCCCTACTGCAGCCAGAAGGCCAAAGCAGAGATCTGGACTCTGGTCAAGGAGGGGAGAGACAGCCAGGAATTGAAAAGGGCCACTTTTCGGGTGAAGCCAGAGCAGCAGCCAGGGCCAGCCGGGAGCACGGAGGAATTGTGTCTGGATGAGGATGCTTTGGGATCCATTCCCCAGCAGTCAGAGGAACCTGCCTTTGGAGGCAGAGGAGGAGTAACATTTCCTGGAAGACCTCAGTCCGGTGCAGAGAAGGATCTAGAAAACCTCTGTAAGAAGAAAATCCTCCCTGGCATGCCTCCCTCTGCGTCCTGTGCCCAGCTGCCATCCCTGAAAAAGCCAGTCAAGACCTTGGATTTCCTCCCCTGGGCCCTGAGTGCCGAGGCCTGTGCAGGACGACCCTTCAGGGACTTCCTGCAGAGCCAGAACCAGCCCATGGAGACTCATCTCCTGGACCTGTGGCACGACCTGGAGGAGTTCCTGCCCGTGGTGCTGGACTCCAGCAGAGAAAACAGCTTCTTCCTGCGCCATCTGATTGGGGAAAAGATCTGCAAGACCTACCTGGAGGAGGACAGCGTTGAGAAGCTTCCCTTGGACACCAGGACTCTCGTGAATTTGTGGAACCATCTGATATGTGGAGAATTCTCCCCCTGGATATTCAGAGCCCAGAAGGAGATTTGCAAGGTACACAGGGGCAGCGGTCAGGCTGGGAGGTGCAGCTGGTGTTGGTATCCCTGTGGTGGTGTGAGGGCTGTGGGAATGTTTAAGAAGGGAAGCATTTGGAAAACTAAGAGGAAAAGAGATTAGGAAGGGAAAAACATGCGGTCACCTTGCACTGGAGCGGTGACTGAGATGCCCCAGGCCAGTGGAGAGGAGCGTCCTCACTGGTGTGCTGGGCAGCAGAGCAGGGGTGAGCAGTCAGTGAATATCTCTGGTGGCCCTGGCTAGATGTACACTCCAGGGGCTGGGGATGTGTCTTGGTTTGGAAAGACAGGTGTCTGCCAAGGAAAGCTGGAGCTTCCCTTGGGATGGAGAATGTAAACCCTCTCCCACCAAATTATTATCAATTTGCAATTAAGGGGGTTTTCAGGCAAAGAGATGGGAATAGGAATAACAGTTCTTTACTAGGAATATTAAAAATACAAATGTAATAGTACAAAAACCCCAAACCAACAAGCAGACAAACAAAAATAATCCTAGAAACCCTGACAGAGTCAGAATATGACCTGACACCCTGTTGGGTGTTGAGAGCAGTCCAAATAAATCCTCCTGGAGTGACAGACGTGGTTCTGTTGGAGTGGAGATGATCCTGTACAAAGGGTGTAGTGGTGGTGAGATGGGTCCAGTCTTTCCTCTGGGAATCCAGTGAAAACCAGGCTGTCCTGGTGTTCTGACTGTCAGGTTTTATCCAGGTAGGAATGCTGGGCTCCTCCCCCTGGGTGGAGCCTCTCCCCATGGGATGATGTAATTGTCTCAGCCCTGCAGTGAGCCTGGATGGCCCATGGACAGCAGATCTCCCCTGGAGGGAGGGTGGGTCATGGAAGGGATAAAGAACACGGCCCCACCTGGTTTAACAGCTGCCCAGTAACAGAAGGCACCCGACCCCTCCCCTGGAGTTATGAGGAATGGGTTACACAAGAGATAAAGAAAAACACCTTCCCAAGCGGTTTCAACAGATGGCAAATGGAACACACACTTTTGGTTACATATTGAACGCAGGGCAGGGTGACAGGGCAGTGCCCATCCTTTTGCATCACTGGCTCCAGCACAACCCCAGTAAACAAATCCATGTTGAACCCCAGCCCTTGTGGGCAGCCCAATGGACCCAGCTGGATGTGCAGGCGTGTCCTGGGCATGTCCTCAAGCTGTGAGGCACCCATGGCACCAGCACTGTGACCCTGCCTGAGGACAATCCCCCTTTGCTCCTCCTCAGGTGCTCTGTGGCCTCTACGAGGAATTTCTGGCCGATGACGACAGGACATTTCTCCAGTTTATGGTAGGGGGGATGCACAGGGCCATCCTCGGGGGGTGTGCGGGCTCCAGTGGGGATGTGAAAAGCTGGAGAGAGAGAGAGAGGGAGGGAAGGAGGAGAAGCCCAGCATTAGCTGCAGTGGTGTGGCATCCCACAGTATCCCCAGCCAATGCTGCCACAGGGTGACACAGCAGATCCTGCTCCAGCTGCCTGGAGCAATGATCCTCCGCTCTTCCAGCACAGCATCCCGTTAAGCTGGCAGCACTGCTGGCACAACCTGCAAGAGCTCCCCCGAGACAAGCTGTGGCCCTGCCTGAAAGCAGGGAGAAACATAATGCCAGGCTTTTAGGGTAGGCAGGGGTGAGCCCAGCACCTGTGGGAATTGATCTCCCCCAGCTTTTTCCCTTGCCCATGGTACTAATGTGTAATTATTGCTGCTATTGACGTGACTCATGTGCCTGACACACACGGGATGACCCTGTCCTGCACCAGTGCATGGCCATGCAGCCTTTTAGCCTATGACTCAGCCACCCTCAAATTTTCCACATTTTTTTTTCTCCACCAAAAACAAGAAATCAGAGTCACACAGGCACTCTTCCCAGACCATTATTCCTCCTGGCATCGGGAATCCCATAATTCCTGCCCCAAATTCCAGCATTACACCCAGAAACCTCCTTGCAGGCAGAACCCCCTGAGCATCCCACTTGCAGTGGTACCTGCACAGCCCATGCAGGCAATTTTTCTCACTGCAGATGGTGTTCTCCAAACCAACTGTTTTCCCAAAACGAAATGTAATATCAGCAGCTGATCCTGGAAACGTTCAGGAGAGGCTGTCAGGGCTTGGTGGCCTCACGGGCCTGGCTCCCAGAGCCTCAGCCAGTGAGAGCTGAGTATTTTGGAAAAGTCAGCTGGCAGCTCCTGACCCTGGCTCGTTAACTGCTCTTGGTTGGAAGTTAATTAGCTGCCCAGGTTTTTAAGCATCTCTTGTCAAGGAAATCTCCCCTCTGAGGTCAGCACCGGTCTAGGAGTGCAATTAGCACTTCGGCAGGCACAGGGGCCGTGCTCTCTGTGGGCACCAGCCCCTGAGCCAAACTCCTCCTGGCTCTCCTGCTCTGGTGTCAGGGGAACTGCTGGGGGCTTAGCAGCCTTATTTTTGGTGCCTGCTCTCAGCTCTCAGCCAGAGACCAGCCACTCTCCCCCTGCTGCTCGGCGAGCTGTGCAAACTGTCTGTCTGTGGGGAGAGGCAAAACCTGCAGGAGGGCTCTGGGGGGAATGAGGGAGGCACTCCCAGGGCACCAGCTGGAGCCAGCCCCGGTGACAGCGGCCAACAAAACAGCACATGAGGCTGGTGGGGACACCTTCAGGGTTGTTTCCAGCCCTCCTGGGGGGATGCTGAACTCTTCGGGAAAGCTGCAAGGCCGTGTCTGGCCTGTCTCTGGCTGCCTGTCCTCGGTACATCCCCACCAGCCGAGCTGAGCTTTGTGCTCACACAGGTTCCTTCCAGGCTGCTTGAAGCTCAAGCAGAGGTCTAAACTGGGCAGGTTTGTAGTCTGAGGCACAGCAAAACACGTGGGCACGGTGCTGGAGATGGGGAGGGTGCTCTGTGCCACCACCCTGCCCTCTTCTCCCCACAGGCTCCAGGGATGGACGTCCCCGTGGCCGAGGTGCCAGGCCCTGTTGCTGGCAGAGGGGAACGTTTCCACCTGTCCCAGAGGATGAACCAGTCCCTGAAGCTGAGCCAGGCCTTGCACGGCACCAGGAGCTTGGAGGGGGTCTCCTCCAAGCACTGGCAATTGCTTGCTGCTCGGGACCTGCAGCAAGGGGGCTCCATCCAGGCGGAGATGGAAGTGCTCCTGGGCAGCACTGGTAAGAGGAGGCTCTCAGTTCCTGACGTGGGTCACGTTGCCTGAAGCCAGTGGAGCATGTTTTATGCTCAGGAGGTGACCAGTGGCACTAAACAGGCGATGGACATGATGGAGTGAGTTGGTACAGTGGGTCTGGGAGCCTTGGCAGTGAGCTTAGAGCCAAATTCCCTCCTGCCAGTACTAGGGGCACCAAATGCCACATCCCTGCACTGGCCTGGACCACCAGATCAGCTGAAGGCTGCAGCAAAGGGAATGAAGCCCAAAGCCAGCTCATGCCACCCCAGTTGCACATTTTGGCCTTCTCCTGAGGATGCTGGGGCTGGCCATGCTGGTGCTACTGCTGTAAGCCCTCAGCTTTGTTCTGTCATGCAATCTTTTGGGGATGACACCAATTTTCTAGGCACTGAGGGTGACAGCAGTCACCTGTAGCACCCCTGTAGCTTGTGGGCCCTCAGTTTTACCCAGGAAATGTAGTGCCACAGGTAGATCATGGAACAGGACACACAAGGGAACGGGGAAGGTGACAAAACCCAGCCCTCAGAGCCAGTGCTGAAGGGCTGTTATAACCAGAGGCAATGGACGTGGGACCCGTCCCCTCTCCTCTCTCTGAGGCAGAATTCCAGAGGATGATGTCAGATGAGGTGGCTGTGAGTAGCCCAAGCAAGGAAGAGGAGCTTCTGCAGCTCATGAGTGCAGCACACGGTGAGTCCAGGCTGGGCAGGCGAGAGGCCAGGGGGGCTCCCAAAATTCCATCCCCCTTGGGAGTGCCTTAGGGACTGGGCCAGCAGGAGGCTTCCCTGCAGGAATCACATCATCTGCTGGAACTTCTCCAGAAAGAAAGGCCTGTCCACACACAACAGGCTGTGTTAATCCAGCCAGGGAGGGTGGGAGTGGGGGATTTCTCTGAGGAGGCCAAGCCGTGAGAGGTGAGGAGCTCCCACGGTGTCTCCTGGGCCAGAGTCACCACACAGACACCACGGGGAGGCTCCAGGGTCCAGCTGTGACAGGCTCTGGCTGTCACCCAAGGAAGAGGCCAGCCCTGTTTCTGTCCCCACAGCTGTCGCATCCGAGAGGATTGCTAGAGAGAATGCTGCTGCTGCTGCAAGGAAGAAGGCGTCTAGAAAACGCAGGTCTGGCACCTGGCAGCACAGAGCTTTGCTCCTTCCACCCTCTCAGGTTTTCCCCAGTGCTCCCCCGTAGGGCCACTGCTCCCTGTTTGGCCCTTTGGCCCTCTCAGATGTAGGCATAGGTGGCCTGTGGGTCTAAATTGCAGGATTATCAGGGAAAGGAGAAAAATTAACACTCCCCACCCCCAGTTCAGATTTTCTCTTTGCACCTTGTGCACTTCTCGTGCACTTCATTCTCAGTCAACCCCCGGAATGCCACCTGAGCAGCACTCAGACTCCCAGAAAAATCACCTGAAATCACACTGTAGCCAAACTTAAATCTCTGCACTTGTGTCTCTCCTCCTGGGAATGCTCCAGCCATGAGTCCTTGCAGCTTCACACTGGGGTATAAAGCAAATGGAAGAATGATGGTGAGCACCTGGGCTGAGCTGGTTTCTTAAGCCCAGCTATGGACATGCCCAACAGCCATCCCACCCCAAGGGGCCAGACAGCAACTGCTATAAATGCATTTTTCTATGACCCATCGGCCACTACACTGATATTCCACCCAGACCCGTACCCCAAAGCTGCCAAATCCCTTCTGGGCCTGCAGGCTGCTGGACTGGAGGAGGAAACACTGCAGATAAGCAGGACAGACACTCCCAAGGTGACCACATGCAAGAAGAGAGCCCAGGGGAGGCTATCTACTGCCTCCTACCATTGTCCAACCTCCTCCAGGAACAGAAATCCAGTGGGACCCCTACCCCGGGGCTATCCCCTATCAGCTGCTCCCCACCTTAGCCCCCCTTCCATCGAAGCAGTGCCCTTCTCACGCCTCTGGCTGCCCTTGATGCTCTCTCTGCTCTCCCATCTGGCAGGTTTGAGGAGGGTGAGGAGGATGAGGAAGAGGAAGAAGAACACTACCATCAGAAGAAGAAGAAGACACAGGAGCAGAAAAAGCCACAGAGGCAGAAGCAGAAACAGAAGAAACAGCAGGAGGAGGAGGAGAAGGATTTGTTGCCCTGGTGCAGAAAGCCCAGGTCGAGGCACCATCAGTACGTGCAGGAAGGGACAGAGACACAGAGGATGGTGAGGACAGACCCTGTGCTGGCAGGCTGGTCACCAGGCAGGAGGAGAGGAGATGCCGTGAGACAAGGGATGTCCTATAAACGGGGTGAGGGGTCAGTCTTGGAGAGCTGCAGAAAGGCAGCAGGGGAAAGCTCCCTCCTACAGGCTCTGGAGTCCTGCTCCACGCAGACTTCCCCACACCTGGTCAGGACTGGCCAAGCGACTCACACCCTCCCCTGTGGCCACCGGGGAAACTGAGGAATGCTGGGAAGCAAAGGTGATGGCTGGGTCACGAATCCCACTGCCAAGGCCGCTCCAGCTCACCGTGGTGCATCCAAACAGGAGGGCTCAGCCCCAGGGCTGCAGGTCCCTGGCTGATGCCACCGGTGCCATGTCTCCACAGGGCTGGGCCTGGGACGCCATCCGGGAGCTTGTCAGGAGCTTCTCCAAGTTCCGGAGGGAGATGGAAAATTGCAAACTCCGCGCAGAATTTGAGGAGTTCCTCCATCAGGAGCAAAGAAACGAGAGGGAAAGTACGTCCAGTGTCCTGCCACCCCTTCTCCTCCCTCCCCAGGACACACCTGGGCTTAGCTAGAGAAGAAAATGGAGAAAACCTGTCCCTTACCTCCCACCACCATGGCTTAGTGCCTCGTCGTGCCGTTGCATCTCTCTCAAACAGTGTTGTATATGCAAGTTTGCATCCATGCCTCGGGAAAAAAAAAACCAAGCCAAACTAAAACCAAAACAAACCAATCCAAAACAGGAAAAAACACTAAATGGAGCTAAGGTGAGACAGGCCAGAAAAATAAACAAAAGGAAATTGTTTTCTGGGCAACAGGGAGCTGACCTAAACAGAAAGTTTACACACAGGTTTGAGAGGAGGCCAGAAAAGCAGTTAGAAAATAATCTACTAAACACGCAGAAACCCTATTTAGATCAAGAGAATTTTGTATATGGGGGAAACAAGAGATTTTTTTTCCCTTTCGTCCTCACTCATTATCTGCCTGGGGACTCTGTCAGAGCCAGGGCAACAGCTGGACAGACCAGCAGGCTTTAGGAACAGGCCATTCCCTGTGGAAACAGTAAACATAAACACTCCATGGGTGTGAAGAGGAGGAGGGATGGAGGAGGTCACCAAGCCAGAGGGAAGGTGCAGCCCACAGAGGGAGAAGGGCCCTCAGCACATTGCATACAGGTGTGGGAAGCACAGGTGAGGTGAAGGAGCAGACCCAGTGCTGGGCAGCAGGACACAGCATCTCTTCCCCTGTCTCAGACTTGCCCGTCAAGGAGAAGAAGAGGAAAAGCCCCCCGAAGAGGCCCCGCAAGGGCAAGGCCCCGCCGCAGAAGGTGACGCTGACAAAACGCCGCATTTTGGACAAACAGCTCATCGTCGTCAACTTCCTCGTTGACGACCTCCGCTTCTACCTGGAGATGGACAAGTGAGTCCTTCTTCCACCACGGCAGAGCCCCAGAATGGTTTGGGTTGGAAGGGACCTTAAAGGTCACCCGTTCCAACTCCCGGCCATGGGTAGAGACACGTCCCACCGGACCAGGTTGCTGGGAGCTCCATCCAACTTGGCACCAGCCTCCCTTGGCTCTGGCCTGAACCCATCTCTGATGGAGACCTCCAAACCCCCATTCCAGCCTGCAGTCATCCCCTGGCTCAGGGTTCCTCTTTGAAATCCTTTTGGTTTGGTAGTCCCAAGCAATCCAACATTTTGCCCACACCATTCTGGATGTCCCAGTTGCGGTGGCATTTCTCCCTTGACTTTGTTCACATTCCCAACAAACCTGTAAGACCAATCCGTGGCAAATGGGGTACAGCCCTGTGGGCAACACCCCCACAGCAGGCAAATCCCCAGCTTTCAGTCCTCCTCTTTTCCCAAAAAAGGGGAACATCACCTGCCCCAGGTGAATCCTGTGATCACAAGGGTGGCAGAAGAGGGAGATGGCTTTTCATACCTCCCATTCACCACTCCACACTTTGAGGATTGCTTTTCCTGGCCAAGAAATACCAAACTAAGCAAGGGCACGGCTGTCTAGCCCAGCAGTCACCAGCACTTGTCTCAGAGCAGGACCCCACGTGCCTCTGCAGGTTTTCCAGGCTGGCTGACCGTGTGGGAGCTGTGGCACGGCACGGCATGCGGTCAGAAAGGCACAATGCCTTCCTCAGAAAGAAACTCGAGATCATCAGCAGACTCTTCCTGAACTCTGACATCCCCCCCAAGCTGCGGGTGAGACCCTGGGACCCTCCCAGGAAGGCTGGAGGCTGCTGCCTGCTCATTGCTCAAGGCCATTGCAGCACAGCTGGGAACAGCGGTGGGGAAAGAGGAACAGGAAGGGGTCTGGATCTGCTGGGGGGGCTTTGGGGCATGCTCTGGAGTTTGGGGCTTCCACATGGGCTGGGAGGGGTGGGAAACAACCCCCAACCAGACCCTGATGAATTGAGAGCAAGCATGTGGATAAAGATGGGAGAGATGGGGATGATTCTGCAGCATTTCCTGCTAGAGAAATGCCAGGGCTGAAGTGCCAGGATGGTGCTGCACACCACCAATCCGGTCCTTTCAGGGTGACCTCTTCAGGGTCACCCCCATCGCCTCCCCACTGCACCCACCCCATCTCCCCTTTGGGGGGCACAATGCTTCCCACAGAAATCCAGGTGGGATTCTGCCCTTGTGCCTGGGGCAAGCAGCCAGGATGGAATTTGGGTCTCTTCTTAGAGGTGGGGTCAGGGAGAGAAACCTGGCCCCAATCAGGAGTGCTGCAAAGTGCTTTGGTCTCTTCTGTGCCCAGGTGAACATCTCTGACAAAGAGAGGGATTTAATCCAGCATTCATCTTCCAAGGGCCCGCTGACCCGGGCCATCTACCACAGCGCCAAGGTCACCCTCTTCCCCATCCTGATGTACTTCTGGAGAAGGTACCTGGCCATCCCCTCTCTCCCAAGGTGGAGGAGGCTCTGGGGATGTCTTTATCTCCAGCCACTTGTTCCTCTGCCACGCTGAGAGTGCAGATGAGGCACTCCCCGGGAGCCCAGCCGGAATTGTCTCCTTGGAGCTTCGCTGTCTCCGGTGTTTCTCACGCAGGTTCTGCATCTGGAAGGTGATGAGGAGCTTTGGAGTCTACCAGGAGGTCTGGAGCTCTGAGATCACTGAGGAGGACAGGAGCTTTCAGCCCACCAAGAGGGACAGGAGCTCCAGGGCCCAGAAGGACAGGAGCCCTCAGGAGCCCAAGGGGGGCAGGAGCTCCCGCGTCCAAAAGGAGGAGAGGAGCCCTCGGGATCCCAAGAGGGACAGGAGCTCTGGGGTCCAGAAGGTGGAAAGGAGCTCTCAGGATCCCAAGAGGGACAGGAGCTCTGGGGTCCAGAGGGAGGAGAGCAGCTCTCAGGAACCCAAGGGGGGCAGGACCCCCAGGGGCCACAAGGAGGGCAGGGTTCCAGCCTCTTCACCTGCAAAAACCCCCTCCAAAGTGCCCAAGGTCCCCGCTCCCAAGAAGCTGGTGGCCGTTCCCTCTGCTACACGTTATGCTCCAGGTTTGTTCTTCCAGTGCAGAAACACCCAGACCTGACATCTTTTAATTAAGTTCCCCTGAAAAGACCCCCTCCTTCACACAGCTTTCAGGGGCTTTGTGCTGCAGGCCTGCTGGGAAAATGGAATGGAGGTTTTTGGTTTTTTTTCCTGTCAAAATCAGTCAAAACTGTCCGGTGGGATTTTAGAAATTTTCTTGGGTGAATAGGGAAGTGAGCACAGAGACTTCCCAAGCAACGAGCCGTTGCATAATTCCTATTTATTTCAATAACCGAGTTAAAAATACTCAGGCACACCCCCGAAACAGAAATAAAAACCCCCAATCTTTCGGGTTGCAAGCCAAATGGGAGCAGGAAAAGGAGAGCAACTGTGCAGCCAAACACCAGGCACAGTGGCATTTCATGGAGGGTGCTTTGAACGTCTGGCATGGAGAATAAGCTCCATCAAGATTTGAGGTGACATCTCCAGGGAAAGAGATATTTGCTCTTCCTCCTCCCCTTGTTTAGTTTTGATGCGCTGAATAACTCTAAACTGGAAAACACAAAGTGATGCTGAGCGTTGTCAGTCTGCCTGACAGCCCGCTCCTTGGCTGAATATTCATTTGGAAATTGTCTAATTGATTTTTGATTAAAGGGGAAACCAAAATAGGCACATACTAATCTTGCTTTGACGGATGAGTGGGCGTCAGCAAGCTGCTGTTCTGCTCCCTGTCATTTATCACTGTCAATTTCTGGCTAAAAAGCAGCAGAGTTCGAGGATTTGGATGCCTCCAGGCAGGTGCTTGAGCTGCTGCTCCACAGCAGGGCCGAGGTGACCGAGCCCTGTGCTCCAGGAATGCCCAGCCATGTCCGCAGCTCAAAGCCACCTCATGCCTTGGCTATTCCCAGGGACAACATCCAGTCTTCAGCTTGGGTCTCCTGCTGGTTACAGAGCCTTGCTGCTCTTCCAGGACCTTCTCAAACGTAGTTGTTTTAATGCAAAAGTCCCCAAAGCCCCAGAAAAACCTCATGTATCACACGTGTATTCCAAGGCAGTGGTAAGCCAGAAGCCTTGTGTCACACCAGAGCTACTGGCTGTGTTATCCAGGACAGGGACAGTGTTTGCCTGGGTCTTCAGGGAGCAAAGAGAGTGTCATTTAAACCGGTTCAGATTAGAGATAGGAAGTCGTTTTTTACACTAGAGGGTGGTAAAACACCAATCCAGGTTGCCCAGAGAAGCTGTGGCAGCCTCATCCCTGGAAATATTCAAAATCAGGTTGGATGGGGCTCTGAACGACTTGGTCTAGTGGGAGGTGTTGGGGCTGCACTAGGTGGCCTTGAAAGTCCCTTCCACCAGGAATTATTCTGTGTTTAAATCCGTGCAAACTGCTGTGAGGATTGGGACAGACCCAAGGAGCACGGCCCGTGTTTAACTACAGACACGGAGAGTGGCTGCACTGGGAGCTGCTCTGGACACGCAGAAAAGGCTGTGATCTCTCCAGCATGGACATTCATCCCACAGGGACTGTCCCTAGGACAACAGCCCCCAGGCCACCACTCCTTGCTGTGTCTCACAGGGATGAGTAACAGGAGCCAGGCAGAAAAAATATCCCTCAGCTTGCCTGGCATGTGGGGGACAAGATATGTGTCCCAAAATAGCTGCTGTTCCCTGACTGTGCTGATGTCCACACCAGCTCCAGAGACACTTTCCTGCATGTTATGCTTTCACCAATGACCTTTCTCTAAGGGTCTTGCTTTTCTAACCCTTAGGTAAAAAAAAAAAAGTTTTGTTGCCTTTTAAAAAGCACCGAAATTTCTGGGAAAACGAGCTGTAGTTGCAGATTTTTGCCCTCAAGGAGGTCTCAAGGCCTTGCTCAGCCATCCTCCCTTGTGCTCTTGGGCAAGCCCCAAGAGATTTGAGGGGGACACTGCTGTCCTCCCCCATTTGCCATCAGAGCTCTCCATGGGATGCCCAAAGAGGCTGCCTGGAACAGAGGCCAGACAGAGTTAAAGGAATAAACAGGGATTTATTGAAAGGCCTTCAGAGGATGCACCTTGGGCAAGAGCCCAGCTGAGGCTACACCCGAGATGGTCATCATGAGGTTTCACACTTTGATAAGTTTTGGTCCATTTCCATATTGGGGTTAATTGTCCAGTTACAGCTTCAGGTTACGCAGTCCCATCCTCCCAGTTTGCTCTCCTCAATTCGCTGCTGTTTGCGCTTTTTGGGCCTGAAGCTGCGATTGTGACCTTGGTCCTCAAGCTGGAAAAGGATTGTTTTGTCTGACTGAGCTGTGAAGAGAACCTGCTAACACTTTGCATGAAGTTCAGAGCTGTATACCAAAATGCAGTACGGAATCTGGAAAATATGAAAGCTAAAACCGAAGGCATGGATTGTCTTTTCCCTCACCAGGCAGAAGGCCTGTCCTTGTCTACAAGCTGTCAGAAGGCGTCGAGCTCCTGCTACCACGGCCCCAGAGGAAAAGTGAGCCCTCAGAGGAGCAAAAAGGTGAGCCTTTTTGGGGCTGAAAGGGGCCCTCCTGCTGCTGAGGGCTGCAGGGGTGGGAGCGGGCCTTGGGGGCTCCCTGCAGCAGCCCATGGTGGGAAGGTCGTGCTGTTGTTTCCCTCAGACCCAGAGCCCAGTGAGGAGAAGAGGCCCTCGCTCAGCGAGTCTGCCCCACAGGACGGGTAGGTGTTCCCAGAGGTGTTCACCCCCTCCAGACCCCACCAGCACAGGCTGGGCCCCCCTGAAATCACAAGGGTTTGTGCAGGATGCTGGTCACCATCTCCAGCAACAGAGAACTCCCAGCTGCTGCATCTCTCCATGCCCACAACTCCTTCCTGGGAGCACACAGCTCTGTGCTCACCCCTGCTCACCCTTTCCATGCCCAGAATTCCTGGCTGGGAGCATCCCTGATCCCTCTCCGTGCCCAGAACTCCTCCCTGGGAGCATCCCTGATCCCTCTCCATGCCCAGAACTCCTCCCTGGGAGCATCCCTGATCCTTCTCCATGCCCAGAACTCCTCCCTGGGAGCATCCCTGATCCCTCTCTATGCCCAGAACTCCTCCCTGGGAGCATCCCTGATCCTTCTCCATGCCCAGAACTCCTCCCTGGCAGCATCCCTGATCCTTCTCCATGCCCAGAACTCCTCCCTGGGAGCATCCCTGATCCTTCTCCATGCCCAGAACTCCTCCCTGGCAGCATCCCTGATCCTTCTCCCTGCCCAGAACTCCTCCCTGGCAGCATCCCTGATCCCTGTCTATGCCCAGAACTCCTCCCTGGGAGCATCCCTGATGCCTCTCCATGCCCAGAACTCCTCCCTGGGAGCACACAGTCCTGTGTTCACCCCTCTTCACCCTTTCCATGCCCAGAATTCCTGGCTGGGAGCATCCCTGATCCTTCTCCATGCCTAGAACTCCTCCTTGGGAGCATCCCTGATCTTTCTCCATGCGCAGAACTCCTCCTTGGGAGCATCCCTGATCCTTCTCCCTGCCCAGAACTCCTCCCTGGGAGCATCCCTGATGCCTCTCCATGCCCAGAATTCCTCCCTGGGAGCATCCCTGATGCCTCTCCATGCCCAGAACTCCTCCCTGGCAGCACCCCTGATCCTTCTCCATGCCCAGAACTCCTCCCTGAGAGCACATAGCCCTGTGTTCCCCTCTCTTCACCCTTTCCATGCCCAGAATTCCTGCCTGGGAGCATCCCTGATCCCTCCCCATGCCCAGAACTCCTTCCTGGGAGCATCCCTGATGCCTCTCCATGCCCAGAACTCCTCCCTGGGAGCACACAGCCCTGTGCTGGTCCCTGGTCACCCTGACCCTGCCTTCAGCAGCAGCAGCCACTGATGCAGCATCTCTCCCTCCCCTGCAGGAGCAGAGGGATGCTGAGCCCTCCCCCGAGCAGCTCTCCCACAGCAGCACCGGCACAGGTGTGATCCAAGGAAGCTGAGCAGCCTGGACACAGGGAATTGTTTGCACTCAGCAATAAGACCTAAAAATAAAGCAGCTCACAGCATCCTCCAGCTTACCTGGTGACAGCACAGCAGCTCCCAGCTCTGCAGCCGTGGCAGGGACGTGCTGTGACACGTGTTGCCAGCTGAAACACCACACAAATCTCCTTCCTCACATGGATCCGTGAAGTGTGCCTCAGCTCCTCACCTTTCCACACCAATTAAATACTTCCTGTGGGTAGCAAGGCTGAGAGAGCCCATTTGGTTCTCTTACTCAGCTGGCTGCTGAGATGGTGCCAGTTTTGGCAAAACCTTTCTGATTTTACAACAAAAGTCAGCTCATGCCTGACTGGGGCTTCAGCATGCTCTTTTTTTTTTTTTCCTTT
>VZDJ01000072.1:2465090-2487386 GCA_008694505.1 Cyanoderma ruficeps | reverse complement strand
TGCTTTTTTTTTGGTGACATTTTGGGGTTTTTTGTTTTTTTGTTAAGCCAGTGTGTGTTTACAAAGCACTAACCAAATCGTAGCAAGGGCCTTCATTTTCCCCAAGTGAAACTGAGTCAAAGTGACTCTGCCAACTCACCAGGAAGCTGCAGAAATCACAAATATTCTTTGCACTTTGGGAAGAAAAGACCACAACCTTTATCAGTTTGTCCGAGGCAAGCTCTCAGCTTTGTCATTTTGAGCTATTTTAAACCACTTTTTAATCCCAGATCCTGGAAGAATGCATCCTGGGAATAACACCAGGTACATGCCAAGGCAGATGACGTTTCATATTTATCAGTTGTAATTATCAACACTTTGCCTCTGGAGGGTCAAAAACACGCAAACCCAAGAACATTTCTTTAACTGCAGGGCTTGGGGAGATGAAACCATCCCTACAACACGAAATGTGACCGACTCTCAGAACTGCTTTTGTGCTGGAAGTTTGCCCCGAAAGCTTTCAGCCCCGAAATCTTGCTGTGGTTTTGTGAGCTTTTCACCAACACCCCTGAGCCCAGCTGAGCCCAGGCCCCGTGAAGCCTCACAGATGTGCCTGAAGCTCAGCACAGCAAAACCACAGCGAAGAGCAGCCTTCACTCCACTGCTTCCGTGGGCTGCTTGGGGGGTTTGTTTATCAGAGCAGCAGATGAGCCACGGTGAGCTGGGAGCATCCCTGTGCACACAAACACGTCCTCAGCATGCAAGGGAGAGGACAGGGAGCACCTGATCCCGTCACACCGGGCTGAGCCAGCTGTCCTGGGGGGTCCCAGCAGAGCAAAAAGGCAGAGGTGCAGCAAATGCAGGCAGGACAGCAGGGCAGTAAAGCCTGTGGGGCCAAATCACACCTTTGGGCTGCGAAGCTGCCTGAGGGAAAGGCAGGCAGCACCTCCCAGGTGGGCAAATCGAAGCTGGATGAGTGAAAGTGGTGCTAATTTCTTACACAAATTCTACCTACATACTCTATCTGTTCTGTCTAGGAATGCCAGCAAGGCTACATTATGTTTTCCTGATGTCCAAAACTTAGTTAACTTTGTAAAAGGTCATGCCACTGAACTTCAAACTAGGCTTTAGGGCTTTTTGTTGCTAACTAATACAGTTTCTTATTTGCTTAAGGCACCTAAAGGATTTTCTACTTATTTAAAACTAAACTTACATTCTGCCTCGTGTCTGTGGGGATTTATGTATTTTAGTTTCTCTGAAGGTCCTAATTCAGCCCTCAGTGAATTCTCAGTGCTTCTGGGCCTTTGTGGATGAGGCTCAGAGGGGTTTGTATCCCAACTCTTGTTGAGCCTGGGACAGGCTGGGACATCCCATAACACTAATTTTGGCAGCTGGTTCTTCCCTCAGCTCCTCGGGACACCTGCATCCATCCTCGGGGTGGGCCCCAGACACTGCCACACCACCCAGCTGCAGCACTGCCCACCACTTTTCCATCCCGTGGGGAGTCTCACTGGCCCATCCTCCCGAGAGAGGCAGCCTGGTGTTTTCCCCAGCCTTGCATTCCTTTTTCCCATGCTCCGATGCTCCAGGAGCAATCTGCTCTGCAGATCCTGTGCATGGATCAGGTTTCTTCTCTCACCGCAGGAGCCATCCCTGGAAATTCTTCCCAGCAGCCAGATTTCCCCGGAGAGATAACTCACAGCCTCCCTGGGTTTAACCCCTGCTCTGTTTAGGGCACGCCTTTGGAGTCCCAGCCCTTCAGTGAAACAGCAGAGTGATGGAAGAAGTTGCAAAAGTCACAGAGAGAGCTGGAAATGCGGCGTTTTACAGGAGGCTGCAGGAGCCCAGCCCACGGCCTGGCTCCTCTTCATGCAAGAGCAGAACTGCTGCCGTGGCACTGCTGTGAGCACACAGCTCTGGGTGTCCTCCTCCCTTCTGGGCATGAGAAAGGCACAGTGAGCAAGGAGGGAAAAAAAGAGAGCAGGGAGGAAAGGTAAAAAACCCCAAAATATTGGCACAAGAGGAGTCGGCGTTCTCCTGGTTGCATTCTCCCATCAACGGTTGCGTAGTCAAATCTCCATAATGTATTTAGAAGGTTCCCAGGACCCTCAGAAGGAGCTTTGATCCAAGGCAGGACCACTGATGCAGGTGATGCTTTGACAGTGCTGCAGAACCTCTTCCTGCGCAGAGGGGATGGGGGAACCTCATTCCTAAAGGAATGCAGAGTCAGTTTTCTAGTCAAGTTTATTTCAGGTTTGTTTCTCCGTGGGGTCGTTGAAAGAATAACAATCCCAGTTTGAAAAAAAAAAACAAAAACCAAAAAACCCCACATAAAACAGCTTTTTTCAACAGCTTTTCAGCCTTTTCAACAGCTGAAAAACATTTCCATAAGCAGCGTTTAATCACAGTGCAAATCAGAGCATCCAAAGCTCATGGTTGTTACACCAAACTCTTTGGAGTCTTTCCTAATTTAAGTCCTCCACACTCTGTCCGTTTATCCCATCTCCTTACCCACATCTTCAGCCCATTTGCAGGCGAACCAATAAGAAATAAAAGCAGTGGTGGTGGGCTCAGACGTGGGACAGGAGGCAGTGACATCCTACAGAGAAGGGTCCTGGAAGTCTGCTAAGTGACTGCACGTGGGGTTCTGGCGTAAACTGTTGTACACGTAGATGGTGAGTTTTGGAAAAACCTTCAGGAAATACTCAGCATAGTCTCCTATTTTGTTGCTGATCCTGAAAAGAGAACAAAAGCAAACAGGATTTTTAAAGCTTATCCAAGGGGTCAATATTCTAGGGTGCCTTTGCAGAGAAAAAGCCATTCCAGAGGTTTTCTGATAACACGGGGAGGAGGTTTCCTAGAAACCCCAGAGCTGCAACTTTTCTACTCCTCAATTCTTTTTTTTNATTTTTTTTTTTTTTTTTTTTTTTTTTTGGCTTTTCCTCCAGCATCTCCATCTGCTTTTCACTTTGGACAGCTCTCTCAGGCACATGATGGGGATTCTTGGGCTTGTCCTGAGCAAAGACAGGACTTGGTGATCCTTGTGGGTCCTCTCCGGCTCAGGATATTCTCTGATTCTATGTACCCAGGGCAGGGGCAAGGATGGGAACATGTACCCTTCATCTTTGTGTTCATCCATGTTTCTCATGAGCCTCAGGAGGTCGGTGACATCATTTCTGTATTTGAATGATTTTGCATTCCTAGGATTTTCCATGACATGTAGAACGTCTTTGTCAATCTGAAAGAAAGCACACGGATTATTCCCTGCCTTTCACACCCCACAGAAACCAACAGATCTTGAAGGTTTGCCAGCCAATTCAAGAATCATCAACCCATTTTATCACCCCAGTTAGCAGAGCTCCCTTTAGCATCAACATGCCTTCAATTGAACTGTTTTTCCCAGTTGTCTGCATTTTGGGGGGGGCTACTTTTTCCAGTTCCATTTTTAAACAAGAGCCCCTGGAACACTCGGAAAATCTCCTGCCTGAATGTCTAACTCAAACCCGATACCCATCCAAACTGAAGAGGAATACCATTTTGGTCCACTGTGGATAAGGAAAAGTTTTCTTAGTGACATTAGGATCTTGAAAAATACTTTTTCGGTTTGGGTAGTCTTTGATTGTATTCCATATATTCTTCAGGAAGCCGAACCTGCTGTGGGATGAGAAACCTCATTAGCCGCAGTGGGACTGTCCTCAGCACGGCAGGCAATTCCCACACCAGAATTCCACCTCCTTTGTACTCCCAGGACTTACCTCTGGTTGCTCCAGAAATAGGGGTGTTTGCTCAGCCCTTCCAAGCCCCGTTCATCACAAGAGGACAGGCTTTGTACAAGGTCCAGAGCCTCCGTGTAATCTGGGGAATTGGGAGCCAAATCCTTGATCCCAACTTGCTGGAGGGGTTTTCTACCCCCTGTTAAAACGTAGAGCACGAGCCTGCCCAGGGCCTGCAAAGAGACATCACTGCTCCCGTGCCCCAGGCACCCAGCTTCCAGCCCAGCGTGTTGGAACTCTGGAGGCTGAAAATTTCAGGCTTTCTGTTCTAAAAGACATTAGCCTTCAAGCAAGTGCCACGTTTGACTTGGGACCACGGAACAGGCTTCTGAATTGAGTGATGGCACTGGGGTTGTGGGTGGGTAGTTGGGATAGTATTGTTCAGTGATTTCACAGGGTGAAACACTTAAATTTAAGATTTTAGTATATAGTAATGTATGGGGCAAGATGGAGGACTTTGGGCATTGTCTAAGTTGTCCAAGTCCTTCTTCCTCACCTTCTTCCTTCTCCTTCATGGGTTTGGGTGCTTTTCTGTAATTGGGTGAAAAAGGTCCACATTGTGGGCCTTGGGTAGGCATTATTGGGTCAGAAATATAAATAATACAGGTGTCACCTCGTTATTAGCACTTAAATAACCTTGGAGAGAGTTAGAGGTGCTCCATTTTACCTTCACTTTCTAACTTGCTAGTTAGAGCTCGTGGCTCGTGAGACTGTAATATAATTAAGAAATAATAAAAATCCAAGCCCGAACACAAAACCTTGTGTATTAAATCCTGACCTTGGGGGAGAAAAAGAAGCCAGAACCATCACACCAATGGATTTGTCTCCCCAAAGCCCTGCAGGTGCCCACAAGTGTAAAATACAAACCTTAAGGCTGTGTGCACAAGGACAGAGAAGATGGACATCCAAGCTAACATCGCTCCAGTGCAACGAGCTTCCCCACAAATCAGGGCATTGTCTAGATGCAAAAAGCCTTTCCCTAGGACCCGCAGCTACAGAGCACCCAAAATTTTAAACCATAGCTTGGTTCACAGAGAACTTGCCTTTAAATCTGAGTTTACAAGTTCCTCCCGGCCTTCGATCGACCTTCTTTTATTATCAAAGTCCGCCAGGTAGATTTTGCCACCTAAATCTGAGGAAATAAGAGGAATTGTTAACAAATAAAGGTGGCAAACCTTCATACGGTCCATCGCTGGCTTCTGGATGACCCCTTTTTGAAATAGCAGTTCTCTGAAGGCGTCTGTGATGGGTTGATCTGCCTGCAGAGCCCTCATGAGATGTGTAAGGTCGTTCTCTCTGTGAATGTATCTGTGCTTATTTAAAGGGGAGATCTAAAGCCACCTCGTTCAGCACAAAGACATCTGGACTTTTACAGACAGCTGTCGGGCACCTTCCCCTCTAAACTACAGGGAAAGCAAGATGAAAACATAGAGAAAGCAAAACATAACCTATGACGAAGTTCCCGGGCTGTAGATCCTGGTGAGCAAACCTGAGGGAGTGCAGCTCTCTCAGTGCCTGGAAGATCATCTTCAGAGCAGCCTTGTAATCCTTTGGGCCTTCAGGGTCCTGCAGGTGTTCCTGGAGGTTTTTTTCCCAGAGTGGGAAGCACAAGTACATGCAGTCTTTTTCCTTCTCAGACTGGAAGAGCTTGAGTAGATGCTCGCAGTGAGAACATTCCTCCAAGAACTCTTTCTCTTTGTTACCCTCTGCACTGCGGGTTATTCTGACCGCTACCTCAGTCCCTCCGTGGAGCCCGAGGTAGATGCCATCCTGAATTTTCTGCTGGATGTAGGGAAATATCTTCAGTTTGCCGATCATGGGGCGGTACATTTGATCAAGTTTTTTCAGCTGGGCCCTCCAGCGTTTGCTGTTTGGCTCCCACTCCCTGGGGGTTTCTGGGACAAACCTGGCCTTGTGCTCACGAAGAAGGTTTTCCATGCTAAGAGAACGATTTCTCCTTGCAACTGCCAGCAGGTTCCCACGATCAGTCCTGGCTCCCTTTTCACACAACAGCTTTGCTATCTCGCAGTCGCCTTTCTCCACGGCCACCATCAGGGCTGTGTTGCCCTCCTCATCCACGTCATCAATGTCTATCTCATCCTTCTCCAGCAAAGCCATCACCAGCTCCGGGCTCTCCATTTCAACGGCCAGGATGAGGGCAGTTTTCCCACATTCGTCTTTGCTCTTCACATCCACGCCGTGCTCCAGCAGGAAATGGACTATGGACACGGCTGACTGGTACCTTTTTTTGTCTGGGCCCTTCTTTAGGGCGTGGATCAAGGCATTCCTGTCCCTGTTGTCGCGGATGTTCACATCAGCCCCCATCTCCCGGACCAGGATTTGCACGGCCGAGAAGTGGCGCTCCCTGCAGGCGTCCATCAGCGCCGTGGCGCCTCCTTTGTGCAGCTTGGCTTTCTCCTGGCTGGTCTCCCTCCTCAGGTTCACCTCTGCCCCTCTGCTGTACAGGAACCTCAAGGCTTCCTCCCTCCCGTACCACGCGGCCTCCATGAACGCTGTGAAGCCGTTGATGTCCCGCTCGTGGATGTCTGACCCTCGCTCCAGGAGGAGCTGCAGGATCCCCACGTCCCCTCTTATCCCTGCCTCAGTAAATGCAGTGCCGCCATTGTCCTTCCTGGCGTGCAGAGAAGCTCCCCTGTCCAGCAGAAGCCGGACCAGGTCCTCCTCCCTGGTCTGCACTGCGGTCTGCAGGGGTGTCCAGCCACTGTCGACCTTGGAATTCACATCTGCCCCTTGCTCCAGCAGCTCCAGCACGGCTTCTTTATCCCGGTACTTCACAGCAGCATTTAACTCGGAGTTAAGGACTTCTGCTGCCTTCATGCTGGGAGGGGTGGAGGCCTTCTTCTGGTTGTGAGCTGGGAGCTCCATGGTGGTCCTAGGGAGGCTGTGGGGTCAGCAGCAGAAGGCAGGGATCCACAGGAGGGTGGGAGAGGTGCAGTGCTCAGTGCCTTCAGAGCAGGGGGCGCACCAGGCGTGCCATCAGGCGCAGTTTTAAGGGCTCTGTGGTCTTCACCTGACTAATGAAGAGGAAATACTGCTTTATTCACCTGTGAGAACTCTCCATTTCCACTCCATGTCCTGTCCTGAGGACAGCAATGCCAGTGCCAGCCAGGGGAGCCAAGGCCTGGAGAGAAGCACAGCTTTAGCACTCATGGACTCCTTGTTTCCTTGCCTGGCCCCAGCCCCTCTCACAGCCCAGGGAGGTGTCCCTGCCGCTTTTGCTATGTCATCTCATCACGGCTTACCTGATAAGCCATTCCCCAGCCACGGTGTCAGGTGGAGACGGGCATTCCCCTCCAGCTTTGGGTGGCAACCACACACAGTCCTGACTGCCCCTGATCCAGCACCTGGAGTGACACGGAGAGCCAGCCTCAATCCCCCCTGCTTCTACAGGCCATGAGGAGAGCCTGCCTGACAGGAAGCCTCTCCTAAACTTTTCACCACGTTAGGAGATTGATCAGGCAGGACTTAATTTACCTTTATCTATCTGGTATCTAGAAAAAGCGGGACTCCAATACCCATTTCCTGATCAGCACTTCCAGGAGTTACAAGCTGAACCGGAAATAAATTACCCAAGCAAACCACGAAAGGGATAGAGAATTCTTAAGGTATAAAAGCAAAGTATAAATTTACCTGAATTTTCCCTCAGGAAAGCCAAAGATTGGGTTTTGGATGGTTTATTTCCCTGCCCAGCAGGAAATAAACACAGTAGTTCATTGATTTAGATGCATTTCATTTCCTTGTAATAATTTCTGTACCTTTTGCCACGCAGGAAAAATAAATAAATAGTGTCACTTTGCGGGCCCGAAAAGCAGCACAGCATCCCCTGGGCACGGTGGGGCTCAAGTTCCTCACCCCTGCCAGGATGGCAGAACCCCGGGGAGGGGAAAGAGAGGGGCTGAGCTCCTTTCTCCTCCTCTTCCTCCAGCAGAGTGGTGAGCTTTGTACCCAGGAAATGTTTAAATATTTCTGTCCCCGCCCCAGTGACTTTCGATCTCATCTGCCTGTCCCACCCAGCCCTGCCTGCTGCCACCCACAACAACACGGCCCAGCAAAGGCTCCCCAAAAATGTGCTGGGCCGGGCCAGGAGAGAAGGCTTTTATCCACTTGCAGGAGGATGCTTGTTGCAGTGCACCTCCACGCCTTAACAGGCGTTTCCGTGTCAGGAAAGAGCTTAAGTGTCACCCCTGAACTTTTAAGGAAGAAGAACCAGAAACTTCCATGCTCCTCTCACTGTAACTGGCCCGGTGCCAGGACAAAGGCACCGGTTGGACCCTTGAGCTGTTCCTCAAGGAATGTATCTGTTTTCTATTGGGCAGCATGCAAAAAACCCCTCCTAGATTGTTGAATACTTAAGAGAGAGCACAGAGGTTCTCAGGGCTTTTTCGGGGTGTCTTCAAAGTGCAGGGGACCTCCCTGCACTGTGCACGGCTTTTATTCTTTTGTTTTGTATAGATTGTTGTTTTTTTCCTTAATCAAAACCTTTTTCCTTTTTCAAGACACCTCCAATCAGCCGTCTTGCTAATTATTCTTATTTCTGAGAGGCTGCTGGCAACCCTCAGAGTGTGATACACCTTCATGGGGCTAAAACCACTCTGGCCCCGTGTAGAAATCCATCAGATGCTGGGGTTTTGGGGGAGGTGTTTGGCAGCCTTTTTTTCAGCAGGCAGCAGAGAAGTCATGAGCAAAGTGCTCTTCCCATAGACCCAGACCCTGTTTAGAGGCAGCTGCTCAGCAGCATTCCAGGAGATGAAGGCATGCAGGCATTGGATTCAGCAGAGGGTGTGGATTGAGGGACATTTGGGGCTTCGTTTTAAGCTTTTGCTCACCTTTTTGGCAAATCCATCCACATGAGGGAAATAAATGCTGCTAAATGACAGCCAGGGAATGGCTGGTCTGTGGGGTCCTCACTGCTTGGGCAGGCAGCTCCCTGGCACCACCCTGACTCCTTGTAGGCAGCCCTGTGCAAACAGCCAGCCCGCTCCTCCAGGCCCTCCTCATCTGCCTGGAAAGCAGGAAATACACGGAGTAGCCCGGGCTGTGTTGTCCCACCCAGTTTCCTTCACTGCCCTGTGACGTGAGATGAGCTCAGCAGAGCCTGAGCAACTCCCCCAGGCAGCTCCCCTGGACTGTGCCAGCAGCAGGATTCAGCTCAGGTCTGAAACGGGGCTGGAATTGTGTCAATCCATCATTCCTGACTTTCCATGGTGCCTGGGCGCAGGCACAAACTGGGAATCTGCCTGTGGACGTGGAGACACGGCCTGAAAAGGGCTGGGTGGATACAGCCCTGCCCGTGTTGTCCACAGATATCCCAATCCTGATGGATGCCTGTGCTGCTGGCTCACGTCTCCAGGCCAGCTTTCACTGAACTCTGCCTCTGCAGCCCTGTACCTCGCTGTGGTGTTGGGCATCCTGCTTCCCACAGCATCCACAGGGTCTGGGAACATCCCACGGCCTCTGCATGGAGCTTTGTAGGGTTTGTGCTGCCACAGGAGACCTTGACAGGGCCCCACTGGGACAGAGACTGTGAAAACTCAGGGAGCAATCTCCAGTCTGTCTCAAGGCCGTCAGGATCTCGTTTTAACTCACAGGAAGGATGTCTCCCAGTTTGAGCAGGGCTGTGGCTGCAGCTGCCGGTGTTCAAGCTGCTGGTGCCCATTTGCAGGCTGCAAAAACAAACAGCCAGAGCAAGGGCACATCTCAGCTTCAAAGCCAGTAAAGACATCCAAAAAAAGTCAAAAGACATTAAAAAAAAAAAATTTAAAAAAGCCAATATAACAGCATCACCTCGCCCACCCAGCCAAGTACAAAAGCCTTCTTCAGCTTGCTGGTTTAATTAAAGTCATTTATTATCTTATGGTGGGAAGATGAAAATCCCTCGGATGGTAGGAAGCCAAGCCCTACAGTGGTGGGAACGAGGTGCTTGCAGCCAGCAGGGCTGTGGCAGGAGTGTCCTGTGCCTGCAGCCCAGCCAAGGAGGGCTTGCTGGTAGTGCTGGCCTGATCCAAACTGTTTTTCACAGAGCCACGAGTTTAAACTCTGAGTCCCTGCAACAGTTTCCAGGGAATGAAAGGGTCTCAAAGGTTTTCTGGAACAGGGGAGTAACAGAGCTCCTCTCCACCACCACTCCATAGCCTCTGGGCCATGGAGTTCCTGCTGTATTCCTACATCTGCAGAGTCATTATTTGCTCCCACGCACCCAGGGGCTCAGGAGATGAGTTGCTGAGACACAGACAGCAGGGGAATCAAGGGCACAGCTAAACCAATCTCCCTTTCCCTCCATTCTGATGGACTTGCATCCGTTTTTGCATCCCTTCCCCTGAGACGACATCTCCCGAGAATCCTTGTCCTCCCAGCAGCCACAAATAGACACGAGGCAAAATGTGGCAACAAAAACTGCCTGCCAAGGGCAAAATAATTCTTTAAAGGGGCTATGAATAGTAGGATGAGGTTTTTTCTTCATGTTCCCTTCACGTGCTTTCCTGTTATATTTCCAAGTGGGAATATCCCAGGGTTTATGTGCTTGGCCATGCTGATGTGACTTTCAGTGCTGGAACACAACCCTGGAAAAGAGCCCACACAAGGATGGCAGGTGATGCTGCCCATGGAGGATCATCAACCACTTCTCCCATGGAGGATCATCAACCACTTCTCCCATGGAGGATCATCAACCACTTCTCACAGAACCATTCAGGTTTGAAAAGACCTCCAAGATCATTGAGCCCACCCTCCGAAATCATTGAGCCCAGCCGTCATCCATCACCACCAGTCCGCCAATGAACCACACCCCCCACATCTGTGCCTTTCATGGAGTATTTTTACAGGTTTTAAACTTCATTTTCTAGTTTTTTAGACAGCTGCTCAATCCTCATCACCACCAAAAGAGAAATTTTTGCCAGCAGGGAAGAAGAGGTGAGGGCAACAGCGAGGCAGGCAGGGACCTCGCAGAGCAGGGCAGCACATCCCAGCCCCCGGCAAGGAGGGCAGGGCAGATCCATTTAAAACAGCCCAGAGCAGCCAGAACCGGTCAGGCAAGGAACCAGGCTGAGCACCTGAGCTTGGAAATGCCTTTCCCAAGGAGAGCAGGTGGATTTCCAGCAGGATTTCTCCCCATTTCTGTGTCTCATCCCCATCCTTGCCCCCGGGCTGTGTCCCAGCTCCCCTGCAGCACAGGCAGCCCAGCCCCGGGGAGGCAGGAGGGCTGCACAGCCCGGCAGCAGCAGAAAGCATGAAAATTATCTCTTCATCCTTTCTCAGCTCCCGAGGCGGCCCAGGGGCACAAATCCTTGTGCAACCTTGGCATTCAGCTGCTGTGTCGGGGGAGGGCGAGGGGGAGCGCTCCGGCTCGGTGGGAACACTCACATCAGCTGTGAGTTCTGGCACTTCAGCTCAGCCAAAGGCCTTGAAGTGGAAGCTGCGGAGCGATGCCATGCAGCTGCTCCCTCCCCGCTGGCTGCCCTGGGGCTGGCAGAGCACGGGGCGAGGCGTTTGGCGTGTTTGGAATGGCTCGGTGCATCCTCTACTCTGCTCAGCTCCCTCCGAAAACACATGCAGATGGCCTTTTACAGCGTTCCTTCGTGGCCTTCTTTAAAAAGAGGAATAAATCGGGGATGTACACATTCACAGCCTGCTGTCACGTGCGTGTATCCACGGAAAATGAAAGCTCAGAATTTCTACACTTAAATATCTGTACATCCACCTGCCTAAATCCTTGTCTCAGTGCACTCCTGCATCCCATGTCCGTGTCCTAAGACCACCCCAAAGCTGCTGGGGGCCACTGGAGCAGGGACCTTCTGGCTGAGCTGCTGCTGGGAATGCTCCAGCTCCCAGGGCACGGGGAAATGGCCTTTTTTCCACCAAATAAATTCACCCCCCCACCCCATCCTGGCTCATGGAAACCTGGCCCCGGAGCAAGTTTATGTTCACAGCCTGGAGGGCAGGGCGGTGCCAGCCCCCACGGTGGCTCCCCGGAGCTCAAATCCCCTCAGCTGCTTCCAGATTTGCAAACCCTGGGAAACTTCAGCCGGGGTTTATTGGGAATGACCGCAGCCGGCCGAGGGAATCTTTGGCTCCTCTTTCTCAAACGTGGTTTTGTGGGTTTGGGGTTTTTTTTATCCCCTCCTCCCTCCCACCCCGAGGCTTTAAGGTTTTGTTGTCTGGGTTTTGGCAGCGGCCACAGCTGGATCCAAGGCTTGCTTTTAGTGCCTGGGTTTTCTCTTTGGGAAGCATCCCCGAGGAAACTGGGCTGCAAATGGGATTGTCCAGGATCAGCTGTGGGGTCTGAGAGCTGCCACCGAGGCTGAGGCTCAGATTGGGCTGTGCATGGTGCAGCAAGGACGGGCACAGCCTCGCATTTCCTTCTAAAGAATGCTCAAAAAGGTTTTACTTTTATATTTTTATTACTTCTTTATTTTGTTGTTGTTGTTGGGGTGTTTAATTTTTTTTAATAGAGAATCGGTTTTAAATTAACTTCAAGGTGTGCAAGACAAAATATTCATATTTTTCATTCAGAAGCTGCAGTTAAATAAAAAAGGCAACAACATTGTTTTTGATTCTAGCTGGTTCTAGTCTGCTTTACTGCTCTCTTCGATGGCAAGTAATTTAAATGTTTCCTGGATACTTTTCAGCCCATTTCTTCCCTCTGACACGGATAAAGATCAGCTAGAGATGCAAACCGCTATGATCCCAAATCACCTGGCTTGTAAGACAAGGCCACGCTTAATTTAAAAGGAAATGAAAGGTGAGGGGAAGCTCAACCTGCTTTTCGCTCTGGACAGGTGGGGATGGAGCAGAGGGGATGTATTTTGGGGTGCCTGGTGGTCCCTGCAGGGCTGTGTCAGCGGGGACAGGAGGCTCTGCTGCAGCTGCAGGCGCCTGTAAAGTGCGTTTGAATGGCAGGGGGTGGCTGGTGCTCATAGTAACACCTTGGAAGATGCACATTCCCGAGCTATTCCCCCGTGATCCCAGCGATTCCAGCTCCTCCTCGGCAGTCCCCTCACGCTCTCCTCCGCTGACGCAGGCCAGTTAATTTTGGCTTCCAGAACGCCAAGAAATAGAATGAAGGCAACTGAAATAAAACCGTATTTCGGTTGGGTTTTTTATCCCAAGCACTTCTTGGAGCTGCACTGGGGCGCTCCTCCCCGTGTGTTGCCACAGGCAGCCCTGGGTGCTTCCATGGAAAGCTTTTTTCCATGCAACCCTCCCCGTCCCTCCCAGGGAATTCCGGGGAACTCACTCTGCACAGGAATGGGATGGTTTTTAATAACCCCTCTGATACCAGAGAGTTTTCCCCTTGCCAATAAATTCAAGCATCCGGTGTGTTACTGCCAAAAATCCAGTATTATTTATGTCAGTGACCCAAAAGCAAATTTTTCCTGAAAAATAATAAAAAAAAATAAATAAATTGCATCCTCTCAATGCAATTGAGAATTTTAAGACAATTTTAAGGCAGATTTTAGGACACTTGTGTTTTACTAATACTGAGCAGATATTGGGAACTGCACTCCTGTAAATGGCTCAGAAATGATGAGCAATACGAGCAGTACTGAATACCCTGGCAGTTCCTGTATTCAAAACTTCACTTCTGCTCTCATTCTTTCCATGAACCGTTTGGTTTTTATTGATAAACCAAATACCACAAAGCTTTACGCTTCAAAAGTTTTCCCCCTCCCTTTTCTGCTCCCGACACTGCCACTTTTAAAGCGACTGGAAATGCCCCCCGAGTCACCCAACACAAGCAGCTTTGCAAAGCACCCAGAATTAGGATGTAAAATTTAATTCTAAGTCCACAACTGAAAAAAAAAAAAAAGAAAAAATACAGACCCAGCCCATGCCATCAGGTTATTTTTCTCTTTATGTTTTATTTTGTAACAACAACGTCACGTTGGCAATGAGAACAGACCGTTGTGCATCGCTCGCCTCAGCAACACAGCAAGGCTGGTTCCAGTTGTAAAAATAAATAAGAAATAAGAAAGCAGCTGATATCTCCCTGTAAACACAGCCAGGACAGCAGCCAGAGGCTCAGAGGTGGGACCAGTTTGGGGATGGTGAAAGAGGACTGGGAGCAACATCCCCAAGCTGGTCCTCGGTCCCTTGCTCTGCCCAAGCAGCTGTGAAAAGCCCAAAGGATGCTGTGCTCTGGCTGTTGCTGAGACAGGGGGGGAGAAGAGAGTTCCCTTGGCAAGGAGTGAGAGTACCAGTGGGATAAGGATCTCCAGGTGTGGTCTTTAGGGATAACCAGAGCCCTGGAAAGCAGCCCTCAGCAGGGAGCAGTGCCGATGGCACATTCCAGCACAGGCTCCACACCACCCACCCAGGCAGCTGCCACCACCATTGCTGCCAAGGGGGTTCCACACCTCTCCAGGACCCCAAATTTCCTGCTGAGAGGGACTTCCTGAAGAGCTGTCCCCACGTCTGGGCTGATGGTGTGTCCTGCCACCCCTCCAAGTCACTGAATTCACGGCACCGACTTCTCTCACTCCGCGGGTTCCTGGTCAAGTGCTGTGGCTGCAGACTGGTCTCACCATCCCAGGGAACACCAAACCCGATTACAAACCCAGACAGAGCCCTGGGTTTTCTCTCCCATGTGTGAAAATCGAGTTTTTCCATAGGGTTGCTCACCAAAGTGCCTGTCTGACCTCTCTGTTCCCTGCCTAGGACAAGCTGCTGTGTGCTGAGGTGCCTTCCACATCTTTGAGGGGAGAGAGGCAGCAACGTGGGCTGCAAAACATCCTCGCACTGCCTCTGTGGTCCTGCAAACCCTCTAGCAGCTCTCCCTGCTGCTGTTGGTGTAGCTCGCTCCACAACTGTGCTACAAATCTGTCTGGTCCTCTCAAATCATTACAGGGAAAAGGTGGGAGGCATGCTAAGTGCTACAACAGCTAAAATAATTCAGTTTACAAGCTCCTCGGAGCGAGGGACATGCGTGTGTGCTTTCAGCAGTGCTCCTCTAATAAATACAGATATAATAATAACATCAACAACGATAAAATAAATAACAATGATAGGAATAAACCGTCGCACACGTGACCCTAAGACTGGGTGCAATCTGAAGGTCGTGGAGCTCAAGCGAGGGATAAAAACGTCACTGCACTGGAAGGAGGTGGAAAGCTTCGATGCAGAGCATGCACAGGACACAGCTGGAGGATCTCGGGATCAGGAGGAGGCAGGTGCAGGATCCCTCCAGCTGAAAGTGCCAGGTCGCCCCGGGGCTTTTATCCCGGCCATTCCCTGCCAGTGGGAGCGGCAGTCTCCTGTGCTGGCCGATCCCGCGGGTCAGAGAGCAGCAGGTGGGATCTCTTCGGCTGCGGATGCTCGGGGGAATCCCACCTCCTCTCCCTGGGCTCGCAGCTCAACCCCGATTCCTTTCCGTGTCTGCAGCGGCCAAGCTGCAAGGGGAGGCTCTGGGCTCCCACCCGGAGAGGGAGGAACGCCGGCTCCGGCTCCAGGTGCTGGGGGATCCTGCTAAAATTCCAGAACTTCAACCGAAAGCCGGCCACACGGGCCTCGGCCCTGGCCAAGCGTGTCCCAGCCTGTGCCTGTCCCCGGCCGGTCCCCCCGCCGGGCTGGACTCAGGTGTGCGAGCGCTTGCTGGAGCCGCGGCTGGCGGCCTGCCGGCTCATGTCCTGGTAGGAGGCGGATTTCAGGAAGCGCGGGTAGGAGTCCTTCTCCATCAGCGTGCGGGTCTTGGCCTGGGCCTCGTTGAAGCAGGCGGAGGTGGCCCCCGAGAGGTTCTTGCGGGTGATCTCCCGGGTTTCGTGGTCGATGTTCACCTGCAAGGCAGCAGGGCCCACGGGCGTTAACCCCTCTCCCGTACCAGGACAAAACCTGTTTGTAATCCGTCTTCAGGTGAGGGTGAAATGATGATGCTCACAAACCTTTCTATCCCTTCATGGTTAGACTCGACTTCTGCTCCACCGTTAACGAGCCCATTGTGACGGACCCACACGGTGTTAGAAATTAAAGCTCTCATGAACAAGAGCACATCTTCCCCCCCGGTCCAAAAGCACTTTAATAAAAGCCCACCAGGATATTTTGTTCCTTTCCCACCCCATTTGATGCCACAGAAAACGCTCTCACCTCCCTGGGCGCCTCACTTTGGACAAACTCCTCGAAGATCCTGTTGGCTTTGGAGGCCAGCTTGGTTTTCGACCGGGTCTTTTTGAAGTCCTCGCATGCCAGCCAGAAGTCGAGGTTCTCCTCGCTGAATTCAGTCTTCAGGAAGGTGTGGAAGGCGTTTACCCCGCCTGGGGAGAGGACGGAAGAGCAGTTAATGGCACAGAAGGGAGGAAGAGGAGCAGCAGCAGCAGCAGACACTGCCTGGTGAGCAGCAGCATCACCCTGGGAGCTCAGACCGTGACATCTGCAGATTTCCTTTCCCTCCGGGCAAATTCCACCCTCTGAGACACTGCTAATTGGCCTCTAGACTCCAATAAAATCCTTTCCCACAGACAAGATATCCTCTGGTTTTATTTATCTGACCTTTCTGTAATGAGGCCTCAGAGTATTTTCTTTACAGCTTCGGAAAAGAGCTAATTCTACCTAAGGAGGAGCGCGCTGACGCATCGGAACGCCGCAGGAGCCCAGCAGCAGTGCCTGGGGTTTGATTTCTCAGCCGAGATCCGGGGGGAACGAGATGCTGAGGGCGGGAGAGTAATTGCAGCAAGCATTTCAAAGCTGTGCTGGGAGGGTGGATTAAGTTACAAAGCTGGAGATGCTCATTAGCCATCACAGCACGTGAGGAAGACTGGGGGGGAAAAAAATTACACTTGGCTCCAGACTAGCGCCGTGGAAAGACTTTGTCTGGCTGGGGAAGAGCTTTTAAGGCGGATAACTACTTTTGGATTAAAATTTGGTGCTTCTGCCATTGTGAAGAGCCCAGTGCAAGGAGGGGATGATGCGTGGGACTAAAAAAAAGAGGTCCCACCTCTGGGTCTGGAGGAGCTGCCTGCAACAGGGAGAGGGACAGAGCATCTCAGACACACAGCCGATATCAGAGGGGGAAAAGGCCATTCAGTAAAACAGCTGAATTCCTTCTCCCTGTGGAGGAGCCATCCCCGGAGGCACAGGTCAGACAGACAGAGGGCAGCAATGCAGTTGTTTGGACAAGCCTGAGGGGAGGTGGCCGCATCTCTGTTTCCACCAGACACGGAGAGCAGACGCTGCCTTCTCCCCAGTGTGGAGAAAGGGTTGGGAATACCATGACGTTCCCCCTGGCGGGCTGCTCCTCGTGGGATGCCCGTGACAATGCTCCTGTCCCAAGGCAGCAGCGAGACAACACTTCTGTCCCCCCAAAAACACCCAGCCAGGGTACAGCTCCATGGGGCAGGCAATGAGCCCTGTGCCTCAGATCTGGGCAGGAAAGGGATCCCCTACTAAATCCTAAAACATCTCATTTGAGGAGGAGGCGAGATTTTGGTGTACGCTGACTTCAGTCGTACAGCTCACCACGAGTACATCTGTCCTACACGCTCCGCCGAGAGAAGAAAACAGGATGATACTCACTTTTGCTCTTGAGGAGCTGGTCAAAGGACTCCCTCCATTCCAGCACCTCTCGGGAGGAGTCTCTGGAAAAGACAAAAGGATGTGAGGCTCGCTGTCCAGCGCTGAGGGATGGGAGCGCTTTGGTTGTGCAGCTCCATTAACGGGAGACAGCGGCATCCGGCAGGAAACCAAAGGAGAGGCCAATATCCATTACCTGTGGGCTCTCTTTCCACTCTCCTCCCTTTCTTTTACCTTCCCTGATGGCTCACCCGACCTCAGCTCCATGCTGCTGGCTGGGAGGTTCTCTAGGGGATGCTCAGAAAAACCCTTTCCTGCCGGTGCAAGTCCAGCAGGCTCTCTAGGGAATGCTCCTTTTCTGCTGATGCTGCTCCAGCAGAGCCTCCTCTGCAGGAAGAGCCCCTGCCCTTGGCAGCAGTATTTAGTGTTCTGTGTCTAATGCTGCCCGCGTTCCCCGGGGATAACCCAGCCACGGGTGTGAGGCACCAGGAAGCGCAGGAGCCCCGCGGGTTCCCTGCCTCTTGCCAAGGCCCTGCTCTGTGCCTAATGCCAGAGCATCCGTTCCCCCGTCGGATTTTATAACCGCTGGAGCTGGGAAGTGATCCGCCTTCCCGGCCCGCCTGGGTGGGACTATGTGGAGGGGGAGCTGCGCAGATGGGCAGGAGCATCCCTGGGAAAAGGCTGTTCCACGGGGACCCGGCCCGGCCTGAACCCGGGGCAGGGCAGTGCTGGGCTTACCTGCGCCTAGAGCCCAGCTGCAGCTTGCTGGAGCTCCCGGTCTTGTGTCCCAGCTCGGGTTTATGAAGCAGGATGCCCAAGCGCGTCTTCAGATCCTTGGCTCTGGAAGGGAGGGAGGGAGGGAGGAAGGGGAGAGATGGGATGGACGGACCATCAGTCCGCTGGCAGGAGCTGCACCCCACGGGCTGGGGGGCACAGCCCTCGCTCCCCAGCTCCAGCCACTTCTTTGCTCTCTGGTGTGTGAAATAAACGCTCCCCACTCGCTTTTCCTGCTCCCTGGCAACCGCGCTCGGCAGCGCATTACGCCTGGGGGACTGTTTTCTCCTGCTCGCTTCCCAGGCGCAGACACATGGAATACAAAGCACGACGAGCTCTTTCCTCCGGGGCAGGTAACAGAGCAGCTGCCGAGTGCCCAGCTGGAGTTCCCCCAGCTCCCCGGAGCTCACCTGCCTCCTTTTCCCATCCCGCTCTCCCGGCAGCGCTCCGCTGCTCCCAAACCGCTGGAAAAACACAGCGATTTCTTCCCGCTCGGCAGAGCGGGAGCATCTCCCTGCTGCCAGGCTACTGCTCCCCTGCTCTCCTTTCTGGGGTGCCCCCGGGTCCCCAGGAGCCTGTCACCAGGCCGTGGGGAGGGCAGCGCTCCGCTGCAGCGCCATCCACCTACCCCATGCCCTTAGGAGGCAGCGGCAGCGCCGATGCTCCTGTGCCAGAGGCTGGGATGCTCCTGCCTGTTCCCGCGGCCAGGGCACGGAGGAGGCACCTCCCTGCCGGGATCTGTCTGCGGCAGCAGGGCGGGAGGAGCGGCTCCTGTCCGTCCCCAGGGTGTCCCCGAGGCGGAGGGTGGCCCCGCCGCTCTCTGTGTGCCGCGGCTCGCTCGGGCGTCCCGAGGCGCCCGTACAAAAAGAAGGATTGAAATGTCAAGCCGGCAGCGCGGGGCTTCGCAGGAGGAGCGACGTGTCACTGAACAGTTCGACCGTGTTGACAAAAACGCTCCTGCTGCTTCCGCCAGCTCGGAGCAAGTTGTGCCGGGCAGAGCCGGGGAGACGCTGGTGTGTGTGTACAGCCCTGTCCAGCCTCCTCTCCCTCCGCTCCAGGGGAGCAGGGGGGATGCAGCCACAACGAAACCACTGGGCTGCGTGTCTCCTCGAGGCCTGCACCCCGGTTCCTGCCCTGACACCACATCCGCAGCAGCACGGGCTGGTCCGGGCGCAGTTTTTCCAGCGAGCCCTCTGCCTCCCAGAAGCGCCTTACCTTTCCAGGCAAGTGATGGGGAGCGCGGCTAAGCCCCGGCACATGCTGAGAGCTGGGCACCCGGGCATCCAGCAACTCATCGGCTCCTCCTGGGGCTGCAACAGGCGCTGCGGCACCACCTGCCCCGCGGTCCCTGTGCTGGCGGCTGCGACAGCGGCGCCGAGCCGCGCTTTATATCGGGTGGGAGGCGGGAGAGCGAGGAGGGGGCCCCGGCATCGCTCCAGCCTCCAGCCAACCAAAAGCTGCTCAGGCAGCGCCCGTGAAGATAAGGGCTTAGGTAAGTTTGTGTGTGCTGCTGAGCGAGAGGGGGAGTGGGAGGCCCAGGCTCGTCCTTGAGCATCACAGTCACAGCCGCTTCCTCGAGAACAGGGGAAAAAAACCAGGCTCGTTTCCACCGACGTACGGAGCCCGCTGAGTAACGCCGGTGGGAGAGTGAGGGACAGCACAGACGCTGCAGAGAGTCGTCAGCTCCATCCCGCTGCTCCATCCCGCTGCCCCAGGGCTCCCAAACCTCCCCGCACTCCCGGCCCCGCAGCAGCAGCAGCGGGCTCTGCCCGAGCAGTCCAAGCAGGATGGAGCAGGAGGGCGTCATGTTTCTGCTTCCCTCCCAATGCCACTGCCAGTCCGCAGATGGGATATGTACGGACAAGGCCCGGCCCCCTGTGCTGGCTGAAGTTGCACTTCTTCATCACAGATTCCCCGCTGGGTGTGTGGTGGGAGAAGGGAAGGGATGCACATCCAAGAGAGCCAAAACCTGGGAAAGCGGCTGATCATGGAGGATCCTGATGAGACCTGAAAATTTAAAGGAGATTAAAAGCCAGGGAGAGGTTGGAAGCAAGAGGGGAAGGACTGAGCCAGGAAGAGAAGGATGAAGAGAAAGGGTTAAACCAGTGCACACCAGCAATCCCCAGGTGCTACAAGAAGCAGAGGTCCATGAGAGCCAACAGGTCCCCTGTGGTGAGGTCAGGCTCACACGGGATCCCAGAGCTGTCCTCCCTGCGATTCCCCAGCCCAGGGGCTCTGGAAACCTCCCTGCTCATGGGCAGCCAAGCACCAGGCCACAGCTGCCACTTCCACTCCCCATCCTCTCCTTTCCTCCCTGCTCTTCCCAGCTCAGACATTTTTCCAGAGCTCCAGTTGTCTCCTACCCTTGCTGCCTGCATTCATCACACACAGCGCATTGCCAGAGCATCTCTCCCCTTGCCAGAGCATCTTTCCCAGGAGAGATGAACTGTGCCAGGAGAGTGGCAGCACGAAGCCATCTCGGCCCTGGGCCAGGGAGAAAAGGCTCCTCTCAAGCTGCCTTTGGGAGCAGGAGCAGGAGGATATCTGGATGGGAGACTTTGGAAGGAGCATGGGGCACCTCAGCCCCACTGAGCAGTAAAGGAGGGTTCTGTCTTTTTTTCATCACTTAGAAAAAGCCACAGAATGGTGCTGCTCGTGGACAGACAGGAAAAATGCATCAGGACGATTGAGTGAACACACACTTTTAGGTCCTGTCTCAGCCCTAATGTAAGAGCAGCCTCTTTCCTGATGGCTCTGGGGTTTTTCACTCAAATAATCAAGTTTAAGCCTTCTTGGTTAGCAGATATTCAGCTACAGATGAATGGCTGGAGCTACACGAAGCTCTTACTCATGTCTTCTCTGTGCCTTAAAAACATGATTAGAGCTTTGCTCCTTGCTGTGGGTTCAAGGGGAGAAATGAGAAGGGTGAAGAGAGAGGGGTGTGGGCTGCCTTTGCCTGTACAGCTGCTGAGAAGGTCAGTGCACACCCACAGCGTGGACAGGGCTGGTATCAGCTGTGGGAGCGCTTGGCCACACCAGCCTGGGGCTCCCCCCCAGTTCAGCACCGTGCTGGGAGCACTGGTGTCACAGCAGCAGTGCCCGTGTGCTGCCTTGAATTTTCTGCCTCCTGTCTTTGCCGCAGGTTCTCAGGCAGCTTTATGTAAACAATGTGTATTTTTAGAAAGTTTGCATATTTCTGCTCTGGGAGGAGAAATGTGATTAATGGTGATATCCACCAGCCAGGTTACAGAGGTGGCGACCTATGCAGCCAATCTCTAGGCCTTTGTACAGATGTATATAAATGGAGTCAGATTTTGAATAGAGAGGGTTGTTCCTTCATCTGCTGTGTGTGTGAGCCTCGTCTCTGTGTCTCTGAAGTGGGACACGCCCAGCCTCAACAAACCACACCCGTGGCTGTGGGCACTGGTACCCACAGGGGACGGCCACGCTCGGCTGCTCCACAGAGCCACCGAATGCTCAGGGCTGGGAAGGAGATCTGGAGATCTTCCAGTCCAACCCCCTGCTAAAGCAGGTTGGCACTCCCCTCCCAGCTGCAGCAGGTGACCAGAGGGATGCCCCTTCTCCTCCTCACCTACATCTCCATCTCCTCCCTGGTTTTCCACACAAACGCTGTGGGAAATGTTCACCTCTGTGCTTTCCCCCTCTAGAACTGCAGCCCATCCTCCCCCACACAGATGTGCAAAGTCACAGGACGCTGCGGTGACTCTCCCTGGTGTTTGAGGCACGGTCTGAGCAGGTCATGGCGAGAGGAAAACCTCCAGGAGGCTGGGCACGTGCTGCAGGCACACGGGACGGATGGTTTCTGATTTCTGGCTGCCCCTCCGTGGTGCCTGGCACAGCCACCGAGCTGGCAGCCACGTGCTGCTTGGAGCAGCCAGGCAAACCTGGCTGTGGCAAAAAACACAGCTGGGATGGCAGCAGCAGCAGCTGGGGATGCGAGCCAGAGCAGAGACACTCTGCACATCTCTGCCTCAAGATTACAGCCTGCTGACCCCCCCTTCGCTTCGGGCCCTGCCTGCTGCTTTCCCCAGAGTAATGAAGTGCATTGGAGAAAGGTGTGTGTGGTTTGACCTTGTCCCCTGGGGCAGATTTGGCAGCTCTGGGCTTGGGTGAGGCCAAGCTGACAGCAAAGTAGAGGGGAGGAACTGCTCATGGTGAGAGAGAGAGAGCCCTGTACAACCCCAGGGGAGGAAAAGGGGAAAAGGGGGAAAAAAAAGGGGGAAAAAAGGGG